>CM042317.1:39980751-39985751 GCA_023566125.1 Zingel zingel
CTCCGCAACGCCTGCCTGGGTAACACACACAGACACGCACACACACAAAATGATTGATGTTTAGAATTACAATTTTTCTTGAGAAAACATCTTAATAATGTTAATGTATTAGTAAAAAGGTTGAGGTTTGGACTGTTGTTTGGACAAAATTAGAGCTGCAACTAACGATTATTTTCATATCTATCATATATATTCATCTGGATGAATGGATGAGTTGTTTGGTCTTTAAAATGAGGATCAGTGTTTCCCAAAAAGCCCAAGATGACGTCCTCACGTGTCTTGTTTTGTCCACAACTCCAAGATATTCAGATTACTGTCACAGAGGAGAGAAGAGACTAGAACAATATTCACATTTAACAAGCTGACATCAGAGAAGTTTGACTTTTTTTTTCTTTCTTTTTTCATAAAATAATGACTCAAACCGAATAATCAATTATCAAAATAGTTGGTGATTAATTTAATAGTTGACAACTAATTGATTAATCTTTGCAGCTCTATATTTAACTACTAAACAGTATATACGATTTGAGCATAAACGTTTAGTCTGTGAACAATGAATCAGCGTCTGTTTCTTTAAAGTCCTTCATGCCTGAAACATCTGATGGTTTCAGCTTCTCAAATGTGACAATTTACGGCTTTTCATCGCCAATAATCGTGATTCATATTTTTCCATAATCGAGCAGCCCTACAGCAGATTAAACCACAATGAAAAGAAGTATTATTTGCAGTCCGAAAGTGAAGAAACTAGAAAGAAGCTAGAATCAGAAAATGTATACTTTTAATTTAAATCCGCCTCTAAATAGTTAACTTATGGCTTAATCTTTGCAGCTCTGGACTAAACAAAGATTGTGAAGGTGTAACTTTGGGCTCTGGGTTCCTCCGTCGCTGGCTGTAATGTTTGGTGTCTTTGTCCTGGTTCCTGCAGATGTTCTGAAGGAGCTGGTTCTGCTGAGTCCTCACGACTTCCTGCACACTCTGGTCCCCTTCCTGCAGCACAACCACTGCACCTACCACCACAGCAACATCCCCAGTGAGCCTCCTCTTCATCTCCCTTTAAATAACTTATTCAAATCTATTCTATTAATTAAAACTAGGGCTGTCAATTGATTAAAATATTTAATCTCGATTAATCGCATGGTTGTCCATTGTTAGCCCTTCTGTTGTCCTCGGGTCCCATTTAACGTAAGTAACGTGGATGGTTCACTACAACGCTCTTCACAAGTAATATAAATGATCAGTTCGCTACTTTCATTGGATTTGGGTGTTTTATTCAATTTTATAGCATTGAGAAAAAAAACTGATAAAAGAAGGTTGAAAAAAGAGTGACAGAAATGTCGGAAAAGGCTTCAAAAAGGCAGAAGAAATCCCACACAATTGTTCCAAAGGCGCAGAAACAAAAATCGGAAAACGTGACAAAAGAACTTGGATAAAAGTGATTAAAAACGTAAAAATGTTGACCCAGAAAAACAAAAGTTGCACGGTCGACGGGAAGACAACACAAGGGTTAACTCGCGATTAATCACGAATTAATAGCACATTTTTTAATCTGTTCTAAATGTTCTTATTTCTGTAGTTTTTAATGATCCAGTGGCGTAGGCCGTAGGTGCTCACGGGCGCACGCCCTTTAAAAAAAAAAAAGTAGTAAAAAAATGTTTGCATTTCAGAACCTTAGGAAATGGACAGCGGCCAACACGAACACACGCACGCCTATTAACTCGATAATAAAGCCGTAAAGTAGGCCGTCAGGACAGCACCACTTCTCACAAATACAGACAGGATTGGAGATGAGAAGTTTAACTGACACGTAACCGCGATCAGCTTCGTGGCCCTGGTGGAACTCTCTGCACTGTTTTTAGTAACAAATCTGTCCATTTTAGTCTCACTCTGATTACCTAATGCACATGCACGCACTGTATAGTGGGGGGGATGGAGTGGGGTCACTAAAGAGGCGTTTTCATCCTAGAGACTCTGTGATTGGTGGATGGGATATGGAGCAGGGGACTGACAGCGACGTAACCAATCACGCTATGACAGACGCTCACTTAGCACCAACTGCAATGTTTAATTGTAAATGAATGTAGCCTACTGGCAGTAGTAGTAGTACTGGCACACGTGGGTGCTCAGTATTTTAAGTATCGGCGCCTATGTCCAGTGGTATTTGAAACTCGACGTTCTCCAGTGGTAACTCGGTTCACATCGACGACACATGCAAATAACTTTAGTCTTGTGGAGTCTTTGCTAGCCATCCACAACGTTGCTGCTGCATTGCTTCCTCGTTTCGCAAATTACGGAGCGGCCCGATGCCCAACTCACAGAAAGCTAAAAAAAATGAGTGTCGTTAAAAGGAATTTCATGGACTTGTTATCGTGGCTTTAGTTTTGACAGCCCTGATTGGAACCTTACATTAGCGTGTGTGTGTGTGTGTGTGTGTGTGTCCTCAGTGTCGTTCGGCCCTTACCTGCCCTGCAGAGAGAACATCAAGCTGATGGGAGCCAAGAACAACATCCGCCCTCCAAGACCAGAGCTCAACATGTGTCTGCTGCCGTCCATGGTGGAGAGCAGCAAGGTACGTTTGCCTGACGCTCACCTGTCGCCCCCGTCACGTCCCCCCGTGTCTCTCCACCTGCTGTCGGAGAGTTACAAGTCCTTTCCCATCAAGCTCATCGCTTCGGCAGCTTGTGGAGAGAAACTGCAGCTCCAAGACCGCGTCGTTCTGCCTCATCTCAAACAAGCCTTCTGCCACATCACCTGTTAGTTTAAAGTTTTCCAATGTGAAGATTATCGGCTTTTTATATCGTCGTAAAGTGAAAATCGGATGACTAATCGATAATGAAAGTAATTGTTAGTTGCAGCTCTCCTCTCTTCCTCCCTCCCTCTCTTCATTTTCCTGCATTTTGAAATTAAACTACATTTAAAACTAAAACAATTTTTTTTTTGAAGATAACCTTCACATTGGGTCTTTAAAATCTGCAGGAGCCTGATATTGGTAGTAATGTGTGTGTGTGTGTGTGTGTGTCTCTCTCTCTCTCTCTCTCTCTCTCTGTGTGTGTGTGTGTGTGTGTGTGTCTCTCTCTCTCTGTCGGTCTCTGTGTGTTTGGTGTGTGTCTCTGTCGGTGTGTGTGTGTGTGTGTGTGTGTGTGTGTGTGTGTGTGTGTGTGTGTGTGTGTGTGTGTGTCTCGGTCTGTCTGTGTGTCTCTGTCTGTCTGTGTGTGTGTGTGTGTCTGTCTGTGTGTCTCGGTCTGTCTGTGTGTCTCTGTCTGTCTGTGTGTGTGTGTGTCTCAGGGTAAAGACGAGGTGTACGACCGGATGCTGCTGGATTACTTCCTGTCCTACCACCAGTTCAGCCACCTGCTGTGTCGTGTTGCCATCAACTGCGAGAAATTCACTGACACACTCGTCAAACTCAGTACGTATGAATCTGTGTGTGAGCTGAAAACACACCAGAACCTGCACACAGAAACATAAAGTCAGATATATTTACATATAATCTCCCTCTGTCTCTCTCTGTCTCTCTCTCTCTCTCTCTCTCTCTGTCTCTCTCTCTCTCTGTCTCTCTCTCTCTCTCTCTCTGTCTCTCTCTCTCTCTCTCTCTGTCTCTCTCTCTCTGTCTCTCTGTGTCTCTCTCTCTCTCTGTCTCTCTCTCTGTCTCTCTCTCTCTCTCTGTCTCTCTCCCTCTCTGTCTCTCTCTCTCTCTGTCTCTCTCTCTCTCTGTCTCTCTCCCTCTCTCTCTCTCTCTCTGTCTCTCTCTCTCTCTGTCTCTCTCTCTCTCTCTCTCTGTCTCTCTCTGTGTCTCTCTCTCTCTGTCTCTCTCTCTCTCTGTGTCTCTCTCTGTCTCTCTCTGTGTCTCTCTCTCTCTCTCTCTCTCTCTCTCTCTGTGTCTCTCTCTCTCTCTCTCTCTCTCTCTCACTCTCAGGTGTGTTGATTGCGTATGAAGGACTTCCTCTCCACCTTGCTCTCTTCCCCAAACTGTGGACGGAGCTCTGTCAGTCGCAGGTACGTCACAAATTTAAGACGTTTTATCGCCGGACAGACGGTTATAAATCCAGCCGTGTTGATGTGGTTGTTGTTTAGGGGTGCATGATATATCGACTAAGTATCGTTATCGCGATATCACGATGCGCAATATTAGTGTCGCGATATTTTGTGATATTTGTTCAACAGAGTGACAGTGTGAGTGAAGAAATAGAGACAACTAAACGGAACCAATCAGAGAAGAGAAAGAAAAGTTGTGTCCTGTTATTTTATACTGTCCAACCAGTAGAACATGTCCTGTTCTCTTTATTTATATATTTATACTGTCCAACCAGTAGAACATGTCCTGTTCTCTTTATTTATATATTTATACTGTCCAACCAGTAGAACATGTCCTGATCTCTTTATTTATACTGTCCAACCAGTAGAACATGTCCTGATCTCTTTATTTATATATTTATACTGTCCAACCAGTAGAACATGTCCTGATCTCTTTATTTATATATTTATACTGTCCAACCAGTAGAACATGTCCTGTTCTCTTTATTAATATATTTTATACTGTCCAACCAGTAGAACATGTCCTGTTCTCTTTATTTATATATTTATACTGTCCAACCAGTAGAACATGTCCTGTTCTGTAGACATGGACCTTATTTATTTATTTATTCATGTTGGACCAGTCTAGTATGACAGTTGAAATAAACCTTGTGTTGTATTTGAGTCTATTTTGATACGTTTTCCCGTAACTTTTGTAATTTTACATGTTTAAAAATATTGAAATGAATATCGATATCGCAAAAATCACATTTTGTCAATATTGTGCAACCCTGATACATAAGGAAAAATATAAAGGTGGACACACTTCATGACTCAACAAATGCCTGCCACGTTGGTCCGTTATGAAAATCTGGGAGCAGACAGCCCCACGAGCAAAGCGTTCGTCCAATCAGGTGCAGCCATTGCGGCTGTAGGTGGGCGGAGCCTGTTTTCTTTGCTTGTCATTGGTCAGCGAAGAGAAACTGCTA
>CM042317.1:39990751-40070751 GCA_023566125.1 Zingel zingel
TGTCTGTCTCTTTGTGTGTGTGTCTGTCTCTTTGTGTGTGTGTCTGTCTCTGTGTGTGTGTGTGCGTGTGTGTCTGTCTCTGTGTGTGTCTGTCTCTGTGTGTGTCTGTCCCTTTGTGTGTCTGTCCCTGTGTGTGTGTGTGTGTGTGTGTGGTAGAGCGAGTGAGAGAGAGACGAGGATCTGACTTCAGAGTAAAAATTAGCTTCGGCAAGTAGCGACTCTGCCGGAGAAGGAGGAACCTGTGTCTCGCCTGTGCTCCTTGATTTCATGTTGGATGATATAACTTGGATGATATTTATTTACCTGTTTATAATCCATGATCCACAACCGGAGTAATGTTGACGTGTTCAAATCCTTTTGCACTCATGCGTAAAGTCCTTGACTTCAAACTGTCTGACTTCACGACAAACTCATCACTGACGTTCAGTCTGTTTTTTATTTCATACGTTGCAAATATTACAAAAGATAAATTCCAAACTGACAGACAACTCAATTCGTTTATTTTTTTTTATACAGATTGAAATGCACACAGACGCACAATTTACAGTATGTTCCAGTATTTCTGCAGAGCTGCGTCATTATTTACATTCAAGTGCATCAAAGAAAAGAGGACAATAAGAATACAAACAAACAAAAAAGTGACACTTAAATATTTGAGTTCTGTTAAATTTTAAACATGAAAGATCGGATCAGTTTGACATTTCTAAAAGATTATATTTTAGGCCTTTTATATAAGGGACAGCAGAAGACATGAAAGGGGAGCGAGAGAGAAGGGGAAAGGCATGCAGCAAAGGGCAGCAGGTTGGAGTCAAACCTGCGACCGCTGCATCAAGGACTAAGCACACACAATTATATATATATATATATATATATATATATATATATATATATATATATATATATATATATATATATATATATATATATATATATATATATATATATATATATATATAGATATATAGATATATAGATATATATATATATATATATATATATATATATATATATAGATATATAGATATATAGAGATATAGATAGATATAGATAGATATAGATAGATATAGATAGATAGATAGATATAGATAGATAGATAGATATAGATAGATAGATAGATATAGATAGATATAGATAGATATAGATAGAGATAGATAGATAGAGATAGATATAGATAGATAGAGATAGATAGATAGAGATAGATAGATAGAGATAGATAGATAGAGATAGATAGATAGAGATAGATAGATAGAGATAGATAGATATAGATAGATAGATATAGATAGATAGATATAGATAGATATAGATAGATAGATAGATAGATATAGATAGATAGATATATATATATAGAGAGAGAGAGATATAGATATATATATGCTGGTAGAGCACACGCTCTGCCAGGATTGATAATTAAACTTAACTGCAGTGGCATCAGACCAGATTTTTCTAGAATAAAGTGCCATTTTGTTCATGATCTGTCTCATTCTGTCTCTCGGTGTGAACATGAGCCGAAATAATATGCAGTGTTGGTGCTGAACAGCTAATTTATTTAAATTAAAAAGTCAAACTGAACACAACAGCAGCTGAGTTTAGTTATTAAACCAGTTTCCTAAAATCAGTTGCTGGGGTGTCTGTTGTTGTTGTCAATTTTAAAAAGATTATTAATCCCACAACAGGGATACAAAAAAAAGAACAGACACAATATAAACATTTATAAAATGGATTAATTAAATTCGCTCTTAAAATTCGTTATGATATATTATATTAATATTTATTTGTTTACTAGTTTTTTTTCCAGAGCTTTTAACAGCATCTCTCGGTCTTCCTCGGTGGCTGAAGTTTGCTTTATAAAAGGTCAAAAACAAACCTTTCTTTCTCAATAAAAATATTTTTTTAAAAATTCAATTTTAAAATGGAATCACAAAATTATTTAACATTTTTATTTTGTGTCCGTCTGTCTGTCAAAACCCACTTCAGTTTCTTTATTTGTTTCCTGCTAACGTTTACATTTCCCATTTTGTGATTGAAACATATTAACTGAACATAATCAGTTGGTATAGTCTAATTGTTCTAGTGGCACTCTGCAGCCTCCATACAGGCTGACTGAGTATAATCAGTTAGTATAGTCTAATTGTTTTAGTGGCACTCTGCAGCCTCCATACAGGCTGACTGAGTATAATCAGTTAGTATAGTCTAATTGTTTTAGTGGCACTCTGCAGCCTCCATACAGGCTGACTGAGTATAATCAGTTAGTATAGTCTAATTGTTTTAGTGGCACTCTGCAGCCTCCATACAGGCGGACTGAGTATAATCAGTTAGTATAGTCTAATTGTTCTAGTGGCACTCTGCAGCCTCCATACGGGCGGACTGAAAGCTGCTGCGTTCAGATCAGAGAGAAGTGCGGCTTTCATTCCCGTCCTCCGTCTGTCCGTCCCGTTTGAATCTCACACTGTTACCGTCCGTCTTTACTGTCCCGCCATCGTCTGTCCTCTGCTGCTCGTCCTCCGTTCTCCTCTCACGTGACTTTGTCTTTCGCTGAACGACAAATCAATATTTTTAATTTTATTTATTTGAAAGGAGACAGTGAACATTAATCAACATTAAAACAATGTAAATGTGCCCGAGTTAGCTCAAAATGCCAATTTTCTTCGGTAGTCCCCCAGACAATAATAGCTACCATTGTAATTAAGTACATTTAATGTACTTTTACTTGAATATTTCCATGTTCTTCTACTTTCTACTCTGCTACTAGGCCCGCACGATTCGGGGAAAAATATGAATCACGATTTTTTTTTAGCTTAGAATTGATGCCACGATTTTTTTTTCTCACACAGTGTAATGTTAATTGCACACATGAACCATGACAAAACAAATTGGCGGTACCAAACAGATTATTTTTAACACCTATAGCACATTGCGCATCACCACAAGCCTGTAAACACAGAGGCTTCAATGAATACAGAAAATAAAGTACATACTGGCCATTTAAGTCCAGGAGGCTACCAGAAATAGTGACATATAACACATTGAACTACATATGGCCGTCATGCAGGCTCTATCTGGACTCCTGGAACACGTCTTTACATCATTAAAACATGTCAATGTCAAATGCTTTCAATAAATTAATTGGAGAAAAAAATAAAACTAGTCATTTAAAAATGAAATTGTGAACAGGGGTGAATCAAGATCACGATTTATCGTGCAGGCCTATCTACTGCACCTCAGAGGTAAACATTGTACTTTTTACTCCACTACTTTTGTCTGACAGCTGTAGTTACTTTTCAGATGCCAGTTTTCCATCCCCTTTCCTGTCCAGTGAGAACCACGTATCTCCAGATGTGTTGATGTTGAATGTTTGTGATGAACTGAAGGATGTTCCTTCATGTGTTGAGAAACCTGTCCTCCTCCTTAAGCTAAATAAAGTCTTTAAAAAGCCTCTTGGATCAGCTGATCAAATGCATCGTCACAAAGCTGACACCATTAGAAGCTTAAAAACTTTTGAGAGCTCCGTGGTTCTCACAGGACTGGTTGTCAGCTTGTTATGTCATCACGACACTTTATATTTTTTCTTTTTTTTTTCTCTTTCACCTGTTCAGATGTTTCAGGACTCTCCTGTGGCCAGTTCCTGGAACAAATGGGAGGGATTTATATTAAAAGCAGGCGTCAAATGGAGAACTGTGAAGACGTTTGAACATTCGGAGGACTTACGTGTAACCTTCAGGGTGTCGGCCGATGTCAAAACTCTCTTTGTCAGAATCCTGATGTTTCTGCGTCCTCTTGAACCTGGCAGAGAGAGTACACGCACACGTTGACATGTTGCAGTCTGACGGACACTTAACTTCCTTCATCGTCATCAGAAATCCGGGGAGGAGTCACGTGTTGGGATGCTGATATTTAAGAATAAAAATATTCCAAACTTGTCTAAAACTATTTCCACTTTGTTTTATAGTGCAAAATAAGTATGTGTGCATTTTTTGTACAGAATGTACAGACTGTAGACTTCTCTCTGTTATCTTCAGGTTCATAATTGTATTTAGAGGTTACATCAAGGGTGACATGGTTTAATTTTCAAAAAACACCATATTTTGTTGTACTGCACATTGCTGCAGCTCCTCTTTTCACCCTGTGTTCAGGTCTCTGTTTTAGCTCCAGAGTGAGACCTCTCACTGCTGTAACATCTTTGTTGGGAGTTGCACATGCTCAGTAGCTAGGTAAGGACTACTAGCCAGTCAGAAGCAGAGTATGAGGGCGGGCCCTGACTACCTAGGTAAGGACTACTAGCCAGTCAGAAGCAGAGTATGAGGGCCCTGACAGTACCTAGGTAAGGACTACTAGCAAGTCAGAAGCAGAGTATGAGGGCGTGCCCTGACAGTACCTAGGTAAGGACTACTAGCCAGTCAGAAGCAGAGTATGAGGGCGTGCCCTGACTACCTAGGTAAGGACTACTAGCCAGTCAGAAGCAGAGTATGAGGGCGGGCCCTGACTACCTAGGTAAGGACTACTAGCCAGTCAGAAGCAGAGTATGAGGGCGTGCCCTGACAGTACCTAGGTAAGGACTACTAGCCAGTCAGAAGCAGAGTATGAGGGCGTGCCATGCTAGCAGCTAGGCGAGCATTATAACGTGTGTTCCAAAGTGACCACGTTTGTCTCTGAAGTAAAGGCTGGACTACAATAGAGCTGTTTGGAGCAGTTGGTGAACAGTGGTTTCTGTTGGAGATGGTAAGTCCCTTTGGGGGGGGGGACTTACTCATTTTGTAAACCTATAACATGCACAAAAAAAGATATATAACACAAAGGAAAGGGAAAAAGCATAATATGAGCAGTTTAATGTATTTAATAAGCGTAAGAAAAATTTAAAAATCTCAGCAGCAGCGTCTAAAATCCCTTCTTTGTTCAGTGAAACAGGAAGTTGTTTTTTAGTTTTTTGTTCGTAGGAACTTCCACACCAGGGAACATTAAAGTTCAGATTTTCTTATTGAACGCACGGTGACTTTATAAAATAATGAGACAAAGTGAATATATAGTGCTAATGATGGGGTCAAGGGAGTCTTCAAACACAACGATGGACATTAATTCAGAAATCTGATTTGAATCTCAAAATCGTAATTATTCCGACTTCCGAGACAATCTGTAAACACCATACTGACAAACTATAAATATGAAGTTGATTCTTATGTAACGTAACCGGTCTGAAGCACATGACTGTTTCCAGTCTCACCTGATGATCAAGGCGACAGCAACAATCAATCCCAGCATGCTCAGGGCCAACATGGTTGCCAGAGCGATGACAGCCGCCTGGTTGGAGGCGGGGCTCTGAGGCTTCACCTCCACGTCAAAATGAAGACTCTCCCCGAACACTTTGACCAGCTCCGCCCTCACGGCAGCTGATTGGCTCTGCAGTTTCCTGATGAGAGACAGAGTTACAGCTCCGACACGATTGGTCACGAATATCTCATGACAGGGGCACGTTCAATCTAAAAAAAAAAAAAAAAAAGGGTGTGCATCGCGTTGCTACGATTTCCGTGTTGAACGACATGTTTCCTCTGAACGGTGTGAAACTTTCTGAGATGTGTTTTGATATTTGTGGGTGTGTCTCGTTTATTGGCTCACAGGCGCCAGCCAATCAGCAGAGACGTGTATATGAACTCAAGGCAGAGCATTGCTACGTTTTGTCGGGGCTGAACGTGGCCCAGGTGAGAGGTAGGCGTGATTCAAACATCAATGATCCAATATTATTGATACAAGTTGAAATATTGATACATATCGTCATCTTAAAGATGCGCCTTTATTTTGAAATCCCCACTTTATATGTATTAGTAGTTTGATTTTCAGTCCCTCCAGGATTTCGCGGCCTTTTTTTGAGATTGTTGCGGCCCAAAATGCCTGATTTTGTGGGAGCTTTTGTAAAAAAAAAAAAAAAAGCGATGTTTGTTGCAATGAAGTTGCGGGAGAGAGTGAAAGTTGCAAAAAAAGTTGAGATTCTTTTTTTTTTTTTTGTACTTTAAAAATAAAAAGGAAACTTGTTTTGGGGCGAATACTACTACTCTGGGCTGAGTGTTCCTATAGTAACCAAAAAGGCTCAGGATGCTGGTGCATTGAAGACAAAAAATAATAATTTATTGAATCAATCAAATTTGAACATATCTGTCAGTGGCTTGTTGATCTTTACGTTGTTAGTTATTGTCCTATGCTGGCCTGGGCTGGGACACATTCATACGGTTTTAAAGTACTGACTTTAACTTATCGTTGCACTTACAATAACGAGCGTAGCTGCCCTCAATTTAGGTCATCGTGTCGTCTCATCTCCTTTTTCTCCTGCATCCACCGTGTGTGTGTGTGTGTGTGTGTGTGTGTGTGTGTGTGTGTGTGTGTGTGTGTGTGTGTGTGTGTGTGTGTGTGTGTGTGTGTGTGCACATCAGTCGCGGGGGGTACGGAGCAGTAGCCCCGCCCGCTGCAGAGAGCCGACAGCCAGGATTGAAACGGCAGCGACTTTTAAATCGTTACAGTCTACATTGATGTTAAAATGTATTGGACGGTCTGAAATGTTTTGCACGGTCTTTCGCTGTACGTTTTGTTGGTAAATGTGAGATGCTTGTGTCACACACGTCTCGTCTTCATATCAGAAACAAGGAAATGATCAACCCGTTCTCACTCCCGATTGGTCATTGGCTCTCAGAGTGCACGTGGGACTGCTGTGATTGGTTGAAGTCGTGGGAAACTTCAGGTTATTGGTCAAATGTGCGGAAAAGTTGCAGTGATTGGTCAAAATTGCGAGTCGCACCAAATTCGCGGTGATTGGTTGAATTTGCATGAATTGGCGACATCGCAAAGTCCTGGAGGGACTGGTTTTTCATTTAAATGTCTGGAAGAGCTTAGTAATGAAATTATCAAATCATATTTTAGTTGTTGAAAATATATATAATAACTATAATATTAATGATTGTATTAAATGGGCTTATGTACTGTTCGTAGCACACTTTGTGATATCAGTAAATATTGTATCGTTGTCCAAAGAATCGCTTTAATATTGTATCTTGATAAAGCGTGTGATTTACACCCCCTAGTGAGGTGCAGAACAATGTGTTAAATATATTAAAGGTCCTATGACATGCTGCTTTTTGGATGCTTTTATATAGACCTTAGTGGTCCCCTAATACTGTATCTGAAGTCTCTTTTATATAGACCTTAGTGGTCCCCTAATACTGTATCTGAAGTCTCTTTTATATAGACCTTAGTGGTCCCCTAATACTGTATCTGAAGTCTCTTTTATATAGACCTTAGTGGTCCCCTAATACTGTATCTGAAGTCTCTTTTATATAGACCTTAGTGGTCCCTAATACTGTATCTGAAGTCTCTTTTATATAGACCTTAGCGGTCCCCTAATACTGTATCTGAAGTCTCTTTTATATAGGCCTTATTGGTCCCCTAATACTGTATCTGAAGTCTCTTTTATATAGGCCTTGGCGGTCCTCTAATACTGTATCTGAAGTCTCTTTTATATAGACCTTAGTGGTCCCCTAATACTGTATCTGAAGTCTCTTTTATATAGACCTCAGTGGTCCCCTAATACTGTATCTGAAGTCTCTTTTATATAGACCTCAGTGGTCCCCTAATACTGTATCTGAAGTCTCTTTATATAGGCCTTAGTGGTCCCCTAACACTGTATCTGAAGTCTCTTTTATATAGACCTTAGTGGTCCCCTAATACTGTATCTGAAGTCTCTTTTATATAGGCCTTAGTGGTCCCCTAATACTGTATCTGAAGTCTCTTTCCTGAAATTCAGCCTTGGTGCAGAATTACAGCCACTAGAGCCAGTCCCACAATGAGCTTTCCTTAGGATGTGCCATTTCTGTGTCTGTAGCTTTAAATGCTATTGAGGAGGAGAGGGGGGGGGCAAGGTGGAGAGTGGGGGTGTGGCCTTGACCAACTACCACTTTGCTCGTTTGAAAGCCATGATGTCTCTCTCTCTCTCATGGGTGGGCCAAATTCTCTGGGCGGGCAAAGCAGAGAAAGGGGAGGTAACCTTTCCCCTTATGACGTCATAAAGGGAAGATTCCAGATCGGCCCATCTGAGCTTTCATTTTCTCAAAGGCAGAGCAGGATACCCAGGGCTCGGTTTACACCTATCACCATTTTCTAGTCACTGGGGGACCATAGGCAGGCTGGGGGAACGCATATTAATGTTAAAAAAACTCATGAAGTGAAATGTTCATGCCATGGGACCTTTAACCGGTCCGATTCAGGCAGTTTTGTCATAACTTGTATGTAAAACTCTGCGTATCGAAGTTCACTTTTCAACATTAGAGATCAAACTCTCACTTTGTGACTTCTTCGGCAGAAACAACATCTTGTCCGTCCACACTGATGAAGCTGACCAAAGTCTTCACGGCGGCTCTCCGAGTTCTGGACTCAGACGATCCTCCATTAGCGCTCAACACCTCCATGATGTTCACAGTCCAGCCCAGAGCTGCACCCAAAGACCTGGCAGGAAACAAATATAAATATATATCATAACAATAAAAACCAGAAAGAAAAATAAAATCTCAGAACAATCTCAATCATGAGATTAACTTGTATCTCGTTGTATATTGAAATCCTTTGAGGGTGTGGTACAGCAATCTGGAGTCCCTTAAGTCTCAATTTCCTTTTTAGATATTTGTAACTTCGCCATTTGTTTGTGGGGATTTTTGGATTCAGTTTTTCAGTCCCGAAGGCACCAGAATGTTTAGATAAGGTGTTGTTGAATTATGGAAAAGGTCACGAGGCTTCTGTGCTTATGCAGAACCTGGGGGACGGAGCCTGGGAAGCCCCTTTAAAAAGACATGGGGAAGGGATCTGAGTATTACATTTGGATTTGATTGTAATATTGATTGTTTGCTGGGGTTGGCTATTGTTTGGAATTTTTATGATTCCGATGCCGATCTGGTACTTTTAAAACGATTCTTGAAAAACTGAAAAATGACATCAAAGAAAGGCTCTTTTATAGTTTTTTTTTTTTTTTTTTTTTTAATGGAAAATTATTTAAATTTAACAATATATTAACGTTTTAAAGTACTTAACCTTTGTGTTGACCCGTTTTCAATTTTTGTTTTTATATCAGAAAAAATGGGATGTAGAAATAAGCGCTGAACATGTGTAGAAGAAAAATGTAACAATTTAAAACGTTGGAAAAAGCAAAAACAAATTGTGAAAAACAGGCGTCAAAAACGTTGAAAAAAAGTTGTTGTTTTTTCAACGTTGAAGGGAAGACAACACAAGGGTTAAATATATAATAAGTAAACCTAAGTCACCTAACGCATAACTACAATAATTTAACAATAAATAACAGTTACACTATTAACAAAGTAACTACAAAATGTTGAGTTGGTATGCCAACCAGAGCCCAGAGGGGAAATACGGCATTTTAAAAGTAGCCTACATTTACAGTAGCTAGCTAACGGTGGACTACAGAGAGGGGGGGATATTTGTACGTCCGTTTCGGTGCGACAGAGGGAAAATATTTCAGTCGACACATTAAGTGGAACCGAAATGAAGAACCAAAATGTGCGTTCTAATCCGGTCTGATTCCTACCGGTTCCGTAGTGGAAGCAGGTTTCTGGTTCAACCCTATTGTTTACAGTTTTTTATTGTTTTTAACTGTGCCTGCAAGGTAGGCAATCTCTGTATTATGTGTGTGTGATTGTGTGTGATTTGTACTATACTGTCTGCGGTACAAAAAATTGCAAATTGCCCCAAGTAACTTGGACTTGGATGATGAGGAGTGGGACAGAATCTGTAGGAATACTAAAACTGTGTCGCGATGTGAGGGTGCGCCTCATCCAGTTCAAGATTATGTTTCACTGCTATTGGACTCCCTCCAGATTGTTTAGAATTGGTCTGAAAGACACCAAATGTTATATATAAATTATAATAAAAACCATAATGGATAAATCTCAAAACAATCTTAACCCTTGTGTTGTCCTCCCATGTCAAAATTAACACATTTTTTAACCCGTTTTTGCAGCATTTTTCGACATTTTCTGCGCTTTTTTCCCCTCACTACCATCAGTATACACTAACACCAACTGGTTACCACTATTTCTAAACTCATTTTTGGATTTTATGGTCAATAAACCTGTATCCTTTATGACATTTTATCTAATTTTAGAGTAAAAAAATGCAGAAAGTATACATTATCAGGACCAAGGGGATGTTTATGGATAATCACAGACTGTCAAAGTTTAGTCAAAAATGTATTAAAACACCCAGAAGTCAGTGATGTATTGAACTGATCCGTACTTTTACTTGTGAAGAGCGTTTAATGGAACTATCTGTGTTACTTTTGGGCAATTTGGTTGAAAGAAACCCAAATTTCTGATGTAGAAACTTTGAAAACGGGTCAAATTTGACCTGAGGACAACAGGGGGATTAATGATGAGTTTAACTTCTGGTCTCACTTCTCCAGCTCCGGGACTTTCTTCTCCACGACGTTAGCAGGCTGGTTGAGGGAGATGACCACCACGTCGCCGCTGCTCGCACTTCCATGCACTTCCACCTGGAGGCAGAAAATGTTTTCTTTCAATAAATAAAAATCTTTATTGAAGTACATATTCCTGCCGTCTGCCTAATGTTTTTTCATAAATCAGTGCTATTGGTCAACCTTTATGTCTGTTGGTTTTACACGAATATTCAAAAAGTGACGAGGTGATTTCATCTGTCTTTGTCTGAGGTAAATAGCACAATAAAATGTTTTTAAGTTGGCTGTTTTTTCCATTTTCTGAAAAACAACTCAGGGTTTATACACGCCAGCGACGCTATACAGACCTGAGAATATGGAAATGCCCGCGGCGTATTGATCAGCAGAGAATATGCAGGAAGAATGTTACAATACATTTAACACCGTTGATGACAGGACTTTAGAATCCGTCTGTTTTTACAGCTTTCTTTGGGACTGCAGGGGAATTATTAGGAGAGGAGGAAGTTTTTGGGAGAGCAGTGGAGGGTCTTTCATTTTTTTTTCTTACCCCAAAAAAAACGGCGTTGAGATCATATATCGCAATCAACTCTCTCGCGCCACGCAGTTCAAAGTACGTATTACAGCTACGGTAGCCTTCACACTTCAAAAAGCCGGTCTCTTGCTCTTTTCTAGAAGACTCCTGTTCCTGAAATCTGGATTTTGAATACGTGTGATCCTCCAGGTTTCCTTCTTCAAACTTGCTGGGCCGGGAAGTTACGATAGCCGTTAGCAGCATTAGCAGCACCTGTGAGTTCATCATGGGACAGAGAAAACGTGAAAGGGGGAGCAGTATGTCCTGTATGTCCCTTATACACACACACACACACACACACACAGAGCAGTATGTCCTGTATGTCCCTTATACACACGGAGCAGTATGTCCTGTATGTCCCTTATACACACACACACACGGAGCAGTATGTCCTGTATGATCTTACACACACACACACACGGAGCAGTATGTCCTGTATGTCCCTTATACACACACACACGGAGCAGTATGTCCTGTATGTCCCTTATACACACACACACGGAGCAGTATGTCCTGTATGATCTTACACACACACACACACGGAGCAGTATGTCCTGTATGTCCCTTATACACACACACACGGAGCAGTATGTCCTGTATGTCCCTTATACACACGGAGCAGTATGTCCTGTATGTCCCTTATACACACACACACACGGAGCAGTATGTCCTGTATGTCCCTTATACACACACACGGAGCAGTATGTCCTTTACACACACACACACACACACACACACACACACACACACACACACACACACACACACACACACGGAGCAGTATGTCCTGTATGTCCCTTATACACACACACGGAGCAGTATGTCCTGTATGTCCCTTATACACACACACACGGAGCAGTATGTCCTTTACACACACACACACACACACACACACACACACACACACACGGAGCAGTATGTCCTGTATGTCCCTTATACACACACACACACACGGAGCAGTATGTCCTGTATGTCCCTTATACACACACACACACGGAGCAGTATGTCCTGTATGTCCCTTATACACACACACGGAGCAGTATGTCCTTTACACACACACACACACACACACACACACACACACACACACACACACACACACACACACACACACACACACACACACACACACACACGGAGCAGTATGTCCTGTATGTCCCTTATACACACACACACACGGAGCAGTATGTCCTGTATGTCCCTTATACACACACACACGGAGCAGTATGTCCTGTATGTCCCTTATACACACACGGAGCAGTATGTCCTGTATGTCCCTTATACACACACGGAGCAGTATGTCCTGTATGTCCCTTATACACACACACACGGAGCAGTATGTCCTGTATGTCCCTTATACACACATGGAGCAGTATGTCCTGTATGTCCCTTATACACACACACACGGAGCAGTATGTCCTGTATGTCCCTTATACACACGGAGCAGTATGTCCTGTATGTCCCTTATACACACACACACACGGAGCAGTATGTCCTGTATGTCCCTTATACACACACGGAGCAGTATGTCCTGTATGTCCCTTATACACACACACACGGAGCAGTATGTCCTGTATGTCCCTTATACACACGGAGCAGTATGTCCTGTATGTCCCTTATACACACACACACACGGAGCAGTATGTCCTGTATGTCCCTTATACACACACACGGAGCAGTATGTCCTTTACACACACACACACACACACACACACACACACACACACACACACACACACACACACACACACACACACACACACGGAGCAGTATGTCCTGTATGTCCCTTATACACACACACGGAGCAGTATGTCCTGTATGTCCCTTATACACACACACACGGAGCAGTATGTCCTTTACACACACACACACACACACACACACACACACACACACACGGAGCAGTATGTCCTGTATGTCCCTTATACACACACACACACACGGAGCAGTATGTCCTGTATGTCCCTTATACACACACACACACGGAGCAGTATGTCCTGTATGTCCCTTATACACACACACGGAGCAGTATGTCCTTTACACACACACACACACACACACACACACACACACACACACACACACACACACACACACACACACACACACACACACACACACACACGGAGCAGTATGTCCTGTATGTCCCTTATACACACACACACACGGAGCAGTATGTCCTGTATGTCCCTTATACACACACACACGGAGCAGTATGTCCTGTATGTCCCTTATACACACACGGAGCAGTATGTCCTGTATGTCCCTTATACACACACGGAGCAGTATGTCCTGTATGTCCCTTATACACACACACACGGAGCAGTATGTCCTGTATGTCCCTTATACACACATGGAGCAGTATGTCCTGTATGTCCCTTACCGGCTAACGTATTTCAAGATGGAGCATGAATATGGAGCGTCTGCCCCAGTTCATGCGAACGCAAATGTAACATTTCAAGCCAATAGGAAGACTTGATGGTTGATTGATGGTGGAGGTAAATATTCATGAAACAGGACAAGTTTGTGAACGGGCAACACAGATTTTGAGAATGAACAACTAAAGACGTTACACACTGGGACTTTAGGCCCGTTAACAAGGCCCCTTTTTCTGATTCTGAAAACTGTTCTATTAGTTTGAGATATTTGAAAGAGGGTGTTGTATTTTTTCGTGTTTAAAAAGGGACAGTTCAGATGTTTGGTTTTTTGTCGGCACATACTGTTTTATTCTTAACTCATTCTCGACTCTCTGACCTTTTTTTCTGACCTAACTTTAAAAAACACGCAGTATGATGTGTTTTTTTGCTTGTAATACGCAAAAACGTGCCGATGGAACAAGTGAAAATACACTTACTTGGTGAGATTTCTTGAAATAAGATATGATCTTCAAAGAAGATGATTCATGTTTTAAAAATAAAATTTTTTAGTTTTTAAGCTGCTGTTGTTAAGACTCTTTCACTTAACAAGATATTTGAAGTGCATCGTCTAAAAACAAGTCCCTATATCTCACTGAAATATCACTTGTTAGGTGATTGTGTCTCATGTTAAGTGTTATTTAGTCTCGCTTTGCCAGACCTTCCTCCACAGCGCTGTGGAGGAGGGTCTGGCTAGTCCACACAGCATTCCAGGATGGGAGAAAAAAAACGTGCTCTGGTTTATCGGCATTTCTTTAAACCAATCACAATCGTCTTGGGCGGGGCTAAGCACCAGACGGAGCCACGGTGCCTCTGCAAAATAGCCTCGGGAAGGAACTTGTTTTGGTGGAACGTGTACGTTTAAAAGTTGTTTTAGTCGTGCAACAGAAAACTCAGATTGGACAGATAGTCTAGCTAGCTGTCTGGATTTACCCTGCAGAGATCTGAGGAGCAGTTAACCATAGTCCTCAGAAATCCACCGGAGGTTAGAACGCCAACACAAAGAAAGAGGAAGGGGACGGACATCTGGCCGAACTGAGAGAATTTCCGTCGGCAACAGAGCAATCCCAGAAGTGGAACGTCGTGGATATAGACTAGGTGTTATTAGATATCTTGACTAGAAATTAGACAAATATACTTGGTAAGATTTTGCTTTTTTGCAGTGTTTCTAAAAGATGCTAATTTTGTATTCTTTTATTTAACCTTTATTTATTCAGGGAAGGTTCACGGAGAGGCAGCCTCTCTTTTGCAGGAACGCCCTGATCACATTCACACAGTTCCACATTCATACCTGGAAGCCGCCCAGTACTACCACAGTCTGATCTGCTGGCCACTGGGCAGCTCCACTGGAGCAGTTGGAGGTTAAGGGCCTTGCTCAAGGGCACCACACATTTTCTCCCACTGTGTGGACCACTTCATCCAGTCCTCCACACCCACCTCCACCCTGGTTGTAGCCTGAAGCCCTCTGGGGTCCGTGGCCTTCACCTCCACAGCAGCCGTCTGCTCAGCCAAACTCAGCACCGACACCACGTACAGCAGACCGGAGGACGGCTCCACATCAAAGTAACCGCTGTCTGCTGACAGACTGTAGACCAGCTGACCCCCCTCTCCCACGTCGGGGTCTGAAGCCTGCGGGGGTTCACGCAGATGACAAGATAACAGTACATTAATCTAGATTACTGAGTACTCTGAGAGACACCAGTAGGACTTCTAGACTTTTGGTCTTATTTCTGTTTATTTACCAGGAACTTTACACTTTTTAATAATCCCATATAGAACATATAAAAGGGGAGAAATTACATACATAAGGAAAAATATAAAGGTGGACACACTTCATGACTCAACAAATGCCTGCCACGTTGGTCCGTTATGAAAATCTGGGAGCAGACAGCCCCACGAGCAAAGCGTTTGTCCAATCAGGTGCAGCCATCGCGGCTGTAGGTGGGCGGAGCCTGTTTTCTTTGCTTGTCATTGGTCAGTGAAGAGAAACTGCTAGTGGCGTGCCCGTCAAGCGTACAATGCTGGGAAGGGGGGGGGTGATCCCTGCCGTTGAAACAACGCTACAGTTGGGTAGGGTTGGGTACCGAAACCTGGTTCCACTATGGAACCGGTTCCTACGCAACCGGGTAGTAATCGGACCGGATTAGAACGCAAATTTCAGTTCCTCGTTTCGGTTCCACTTAATGTGTCGACTGAAATATTTTCCCTCTGTCGCTCCGAAACGGACGTAAAAATATCCCCCTCTCTCTGTAGTCCACCGTTAGCTAGCTACTGTTAATGTAGGCTACTTTTAAAATGCCGTATTTCCCCTCTGGGCTCACCAAAACAGACGTAAAAGCATATTAACCGTTCACTGCACGTGATCGCTAGTAAACATATTACATCTTTGAGGTCATTTTTCAGTTTTTCAAGAATCGGTTTAGGAATTGGAATAGTTTTAAAAGTACTGGTTCGGCATCGGAATCGTAAAAATCCAAACAATACCCAACGCTACAGTTGGGGTGCCTGGATAGCTGACCTGGTTGAGCATGCGCCCCATATAAAGACTCAGTCCTTGCCGTAGCGGCCGCGGGTTCAATTCCAACCTGCAGCCCTTTGCTGCATGTCCTCCCCCCCCCCCCCCCCCTCTCTCCCCTTTCACATCTTCAGCTGTCCTGTGTAATAAATGCCTCAAAAAAAGTAATATTAAAATAATAAATGAACGCCACTGTGGACATGTACCATCAGAGTCAACAGCCTGGTGGCTTTCAGCTCAAAGAACACAGCGCTGTTTATTACTGCGACAGTGATTGGGCCATCATACGACCCAGTGGAGGTAAAAGTAGCCTGGGTTCTCATCTAGTGTGTGTGTGTGTGTGTGTGTGTGTGTGTGTGTGTGTGTGTGTGTGTGTGTTTACCTTGACGTGGATGACGGAGGTTTTGTACGGGGCGATGCTGAACACAGATGCTTTATAAACCTGAGAGGGAAACTGTGGAAATTCGTTCACGTCCTCCACCTGAACTCTGATCTGAGAGAGAAGAGAAACGGGTCAAAATACTTTCTGTGCATTCATTCAGGCAGCAGAAGAGAGACAATGTTCCCCCCGCAGGGTTCTCTGGTGTAAGACCAATGTCCCAGAAAGAGAGCCAAAGTACATAAAGGAACCTGCAGGGACTTTTCAGTGAAAGAAAATCTCATTTGTAATTATTTATTTGATAGGGACAATGCTCATTGATCAACAGACAAATGACTTGCTGTAAACAAGCCAGAGTTAGCTACAAGTGCTAGTTTCCATCTGTTGTCCCTAGCCAGGTCTTAACAGGCACCCTAAAATACAAAAGTCAATACAAATACACTATAAATTTAAGAAATACAGTAGCAATGTAATAAATACAGCAGGAATTTTAAAACAATATGAATATACCCTCAAACAGACAATATATTGCTCACCTCATCCTCAACTTAATTACAGTATAAAGTACAGTATAAATAAGGAAATAAAAAAAAATAAAAGCAAAATATGTTCATGAGCTTAAGTATGTGGTGTATGGTTACAATTGTAATTGTCCCTAATCCAAGCTTTAAGACGTTTTTTAAAAGAGGAGAGACCATTACACTCCCTTAACTCATTGGGCAGACTATTCCAAAAGATTGTGGCTCTCATAGAAAAGGCTGTACTTCCAATCCTACTTTTTCTAAATTGAACTATACACCTCTGGTGTTTCAGTGTTTAGGCAACGAAGAAGTATATTGCGGTTACTAGGGCTGCACAATATATTGTTTTTTTTAATCGTCATCGCGATATCAACTGGCGCAATATACACACTAGAGCTGTAATTGGGCCTTAAAAGTTAGGCCCGACAAGGCCAGAGCCCGAGAACTACATTTTGATTGACAGCTTTTTAAAAGCCCAAACCCGTTTACAGCCCGACATTATTCAAATGTGCGCACGCCAGGCTTGTGCCCAATTCAGAATTGAATTGAGAATGACTCCTAAACTCCAATTTGATTCTTGAATTTGAATTGAATTTGAATTGATGTCAAAAACAGGATGTTAAAAGCTCTAGTCACAGAACAAATAATTAAGTTTGATTTATTGTAATTGTAATTTTGTGGAACGTGATGGAAAATTTCCATTTCCCAGAATGCTTTACTTTAATCAAGTATTTAAAATGGTACCATACCAATACCAAACAATTTGAGGTGGACATTTGTTTGAAATCTTCTTTTCTACACAATTTGATGGTCAACACTGGGCTTTTTAAGTTTCAGAAGTCACCTGTAATAACCTTGACACATGTAATAACAGTGACATGGAAAATAATAGCAGGCCTTAAAAGGTCATCTGTACTAGTTCATTTTGAAGAACCAATTCCAACAAGAACACCTGGAAACCACAGAGCCGTATGCAAGCACTGCAGTGCTCCAGTCTGTGGCTCCATCAAGGCTGCTTCAAATTTCAAAAGGCATCTACAAGTAAGTTAACAGACAGACAGTCTTTTATTTTGAAAACCATCTCTTGATGGTATTATGCTACTGATATCTGATATCATCAGTGTTGGGGTCACTACTCAAGAATGTGTAATACACATTATTTCTTAAATAATTAAACACCTGAAATATTCAGCTCGTAAACATGTCTATAGGATAAACACAAGTTCAAAACCAGGTCGTACCATTGCAGTGGCTGACGTAGGGGGGGTCCTTGTGTCCACGGCCTCCACATCCAGGATGTACCACTCCTGCTCTTCTTTGTCCAGCTGTGCTCTGGTCCGGACGGCTCCGCTGGCGTCGACGGAGAACAGGTCGGCGTGTGTATTTAGTGTGTAGGCGACGTCGTAAAGGTCACTTCCTGCGGAGGCCCAGACGGTCCCCACCGCCGCCCCCTCCGGCTGGTTCTCAGGGACGCTGAAGTTGTAGGAGGAGCTCCGGAAGGCCACGCCCTCCGACAGGCTGACCACCCGCAGATTCACCACGACCCGAGCTGCAACACACACATAATATCAAACATAACATTTTGAATGCACTTGTAATGGAGTATTTTTACTTTGACTTTGACCATTTTCTGGTTCATACTTGTATTGTGTGTTTCTAGAACATGTTTACATGCTGTAATGTTCAAAAAACACTATTTATCTCATGTTGCCAATGGCTGCTGCACCTGTATTCACCCCGCCCGAAAAAAGCCCAGTCTGCTTTGATTGGTCAGCGTTTCAGGGTCCATGCATTGGTGCTCTTTCGTCATTGATTTTGGAGTATATAGCAGGACCGTGTAAAATCACCAATAAAGGCTTCTAAACCAAATATTACTCAACCAGACATGTTCCAGCAGGAATGTGACCCCGAAATTGAAGAGAAATTAACAACAATGGCAGCCAAGATTACAGGTTTCCCTGGCATTAGCGTGTAGCTACATGTGGCAGGGTGTGTAACATTAACACTGCAGTTGCGTGCCTGTCTAGAGCAGATGCCCATACGTAGAAACCCGGCTCGGTATCACATGATATGGAGCAGAGAGTAGAAAAAACTGCTGACACCGGAGCGTTCAGAACAGTGGGAAATCTGATGTTTTTGCTCGCAGGGATTTCTTTTAAATACGTTTACCTAATTTTTTGAAGCCTCAGTCAAGTTTAAAATGAACATCCGACCTCGTGACATTACAGATATGACGGAAAATACAGAAAAGCCTAATAGGTCGCCTTTGAGAAAAGTATCTGTCAGACCGACCTGTTGAGTTGAGAGGAGGCTGGCCGTGGTCTTTGGCCATGGCCGTCAGCACCAGGGTGGTGTCCTCTGTGACATCAGCGAGGTCAGAGGTCAACGTCACGTCTCCGCTCTCGCTGTTTAAGGCCAAATATGGAGAACTTCCTGCAGAGAAACTACAACAGCAGAGAACAGAAATGTACTATTATAATCTTTTTATCTTTTTAGGTGTGACATTGTACGATCTGTCCAGGGACAGCAGATGTAAAATAGCCTTTTGGCTAATTCATTTTACATTTTTATGTATTATTAGTGTGCATTGTCAGTGTTAAATAAACCTGAAATAAATAAATAAATAATAATCTTTAAAAGGACATTATACCCATAATTTAGCGGGCAACTCCACAATCAACTGGAACATAAAACATCCTTCAAAAATATATATTTGAACTGAATATAAATGTAGCCTTAAGTTTGTCTTAATGTTTATCTTAAATCTACTTGTTCCGTTTAAAAAAAACACAACTTTTAAACGTGCACATGCTCCACCAAAACAAGTTCCTTCCTGAGACTATGTTGCACCGTTGCTCCGTCCGGAGCTTAGCGCCGCCCAAGACGATTGTGATTGGTTTAAAGAAATGCCAATGAACCAGAGCACGTTTTTCTCCCATCCAGGAATGTTGTGTGGACTCGCCAGACCCTCCTCCACAGCGCTGTGGAGGAAGGTCTGGAAATGTGAGTCTATGTTTAGTGTAAGTGTAATAGCAGTCAGCTGCTGACCTGTAGGTGATGAGCGAGTTGTTCCCGGCGTCTCCGTCGCTGGCGGACAGCGTCAGCAGCAGCTTCCCCTCCGCGGCGTCTTTCAGAAGGATGCTGCTGACGTAGCTGCTGGAGCTGAACTCAGGTCGGTTGTCATTGACGTCGATGAGACTCACTCTGATGCTGGTGACGTTCTGGTGCACAGGAGTGTTTTGTATAATTAATTACAATTTGAATTACTATTTATCCTCTTCTTTATGATGTTGGTTAACCTTGTTGATGACTCACATGAACTTAAACCCTACTATCTCTTCTTACTAATCTTTCTCTGTCGTTTCAAAATGTGTGTTTTTTTTTCAGGTTTATGCACAAAACTTTTCTAAATTCGGGAGTTATTAACCTTTTTTGGGCTGCACCCTGCAAGTCCAATATTCAAATTATCAGGTGACGTCTCGTCGACTAAGATTCTTAAAGTCAAGCAGTCATTTATTTGTTTTTTTTTTTGCATGTCAGAGTGCTGCTTAGAAGTGGTGAATTTAAAGCTCACAGAAATGAAATGCAATATAGGCTCTGGCTTTTGTTGTATATCTGGTGTTACACTTTAATTTCAATAACAGAGTTGTCTGAAAAGAAAAAAATGACTTTGCTAAACCAAATTAGGTGTCATTAAAGGTGCTAGCTGCTGTCATCCTCGTCTTTCCTGCCGCCACGGCATCACTATTTTATGAATGAAACATAGCAGAGAAACGTAAAAGTGCTGATAACTCCTCTGTATCAAAAAAGAAAGTAAGGCTCTATCTCGAGAGTTACCTCAACTTGGGGGGGGCTCAGCTTTTCTTAGACATAAGTAGGGGGGGCGCCAAGGAAAAAAGGTTGGGAACCACTGCTCTAAGCGATACAACAACATTTTTTGTCACATACAGCAAACATCTCCTCACTATCCGCTAGCTGCCTGTCCCCTGAACACACTGTAAAAAACATCTCCTCACTATCTGCTAGCTGCCTGTCCCCTGAACACACTGTAAAAAACGCGGTCTCTGTAGACAGCCCAGGATCCACAAACGCCAACAAAAACAAACTGGCCAACCTGCACCACCAAACATAACAAACAGCGTTCCAGCCAATAACTGAAAAGAAGGATTTGGGGGTGGGGGTTGGGGGGTTAGTGCGTGGAAGCACTGAAGGGAGGGGACAGGATGAGGAGGAGGGAGGGGCGAGCTAGCCTCGTTTTATTTGAAACTACTTTGAACGTCAACAAGAAGTGCCGTCACCCAACATCGCTTAGAGCACCTTTAATAAAATATTGTATAACATATTTGACTGTGGTGTAGTTCAGGGTCCCTCTCCATCTTCTCTGCAGGTGTCTCGTACCTCTCTCGGAGGGCTGCCTTTATCCGAGGCCTTCACAAGCAGCTCATACGTTTCCCTGCTCTCCCGATCCAGAGACCCGACAGCCAGCAACGTCCCATCCTGCAACACAACATATCATCTCACAGCCCGAGCAAATATATTCACAGTTCACGTTTCCACAGTCCTCTCTTTTGGCCTCACCTCTGTGAATCTGAAGAGTGGGTGGGGGGAGAAGAGGGAGAGGGCGACCTCTCCATTGGGCCCGAGGTCTGCGTCTGTGGGCACAATGGTGCAAACTTCTCCTGGACTGTCCTCCGAGTACACGCCCTCAGGGATTAGTAGCGGGTCCGGGATCCTCGGGAACTGTGGGGCGTTGTCGTTGTAGTCCAGGACGGTGATGTTGAGCTGAGCTGTGGATCGCAGACCGCCAATGGGCTGATCCACCGCCACAACCTGAACACAGACACACAGAACGTCATGAACGCAGCTGTGATCTTTGTATAGAGTTATTTTTGTTTCATAAAATGAAAAGTCAACTCCTGCACAGGGTCTGTAGCTGTACAAAACCTTTTTTACAGAGTTGTATTTAACAACACAAGCATGAAATAAGACTGAAAATAATAAGACTGTATTTATGTTGAAATGTTGAATAATACCAATAATGATAACAATAACAAAAGTGGCATATTTTAAGTTTAAAAAAGTCATAGTATAGGTTTGTCCAAAAAATTGATAAAGTAATTGTATAGTATTTTAAAAAAGGTCATATTTGACATTTTATACTATGACTTATAATTGACTTTTCGACATACTATACTATGACTTTTTTTTATCACTTTATTTGACATACTATACTATGACTTTTGTATGGCTTTTCGACAAACTATACTATGACTTTTTAATGTTTTTTTTATGACTTTTCAACGTACTATATTATGACATTTTAATGGCTTTTATCAACATGCTATACAATGACTTTTTCATTACTTTTTTCAACATACCATATTGACTTTTTAATCACTTTTTCTATTATTCAGTTTGATGATGGCTCGGCGGTTAGAAATGCTGCAAATAGCACCAACAAGTACGCACTGCAGACTCTCACCCTTGGATCCATTCCCAGTCAGGGCTTGGCCTTTTTGTGTGGAATTTGCATGTTCTTACAGACTTTTTTGACATACTATACTATGACTTTTTATCACTTTTTTGACATACTACACTATGACTTTTTATCACTTTATTTGACAAACTCCACACAAAAAGGACCAGCCCTGACTGGGAATAGAACCAAGGGTGAGAGTCTGCAGTGCGTACTTGCTGGTGCTAGTTGGAACAGTGCTAACCACTGAGCCACCGTGCCACCAAATAAAGGTTGGCAAACAGTCATAGCATAGTCACACAATACACACACATTATAAAAGCAGAATGAGCCTGTGGTATCTGAACAGGTCATGACTTTGTATACATTTGTACTGAGGATTTCCTTGTAAGGGATTCCTTTGACCCTTGCCCTACTTTTACTGAGACATCTGGAGGCTGTTAACATGAGCAGAAGAGCCCTTTTGGACAGAAGAGTCCTTATTTGGAGATGAGCCAAAAAGAAGGTATCATTGGTCAGTTCTGACCCAATCACGTTAGTGTAATGCACAGTATGTATACTATGTGTTAACTGCAGAACTTCAGAACGACATATTGGAAGAATTGGGTTGGTCGTTCTCCAAACTCTCTGCAGGAGTTTGTTAAAGGGATGCTGAAAACTTGATGTAATAAACCTTTTTTATAATCAAAGATCAGTGTCAGCAGAATTCCTCTTCATACAGCATCACAGCATTAATATTGAAAGTCACCACAAGCCCGAAATAAGCACTAAACTTAAACAATTATAACACAAAAACTGTAAAAGATATCAAAAAGCTGAATCACACCATCATAGCTGGAGGGTTTTGTTAGTGGCCTAAAGTTTGAATGACGTTTGTCGGTGAAAGTATGTAGGAGGAGAAGAATTTCGAAGTGGAACAAGCGTGAAGAGGATTTGAAGATTGCTCCATTGTCAATGTAAAAAAAGAGAGAGAACATTTTTTTTTAAAGTATAAAGAGTAGAAAAAAGTTGAAAACAAGCATAAATGTCCTTGAACATTTTGATGTTTGAATGGTTTTTGTAGCTGAAAATATCCAGAAGTAGTAGGCAACCTAAAATCGTGCTGAAGAATTGGATAACAATACTGTTAATGCTGCTGAATCAGCATTCACACAATTAACAAGTGTTAACTTCCTTGAAGGTGGGTACTCTGTTGAAGTTTAAAACTATTAGATCTACCCATCTGGATCTGCCATAACCAATCGCTAACGTTTGGTCGTGACGTCGGCTTAGCATCGCTAGCGTTAGCCTTAGCCAACTCCTTCACCGCTAACAGAGCGAGCTGGAAAATCAAACTGTTCCCGACCCCCGTGGGGAGGAGGGCCACTACATCATGGCCACCAACACAACTCAGCAAAGATAGTTCTCGCTCGGGCTTTAACTTCTGGATATTCGGCAGCGTTGCCACAACGGACCGAATGGTTTCGCTCGCATCTTTCTCCGCCGCCATTACAGAACTACAACTCAAACTAGCGCACGGCCTCAACGTCATCGTTCTCAGCCACTCCCTCTGTTCTCTGATTGGACCGCCAAAGATTTGGCCGGAGAAAACCCAAGAATATACCGCGAAACCAGACGGAGTACTGAAGGCAAATGAAAATTGAGCGGAAGTACGTAGGAGGGCGGAGCCAGGCTACTATTGCAGCACATCAGCACACTGAATAAACTATCATTGTAAAGGCCATCACCGTCAATATGCAACAAATAAACTGCTCTGTGTTTCTCTGAGAGGACTGGACACATTCAATGTTTTTCTTGAAACAGGAATAGACCAGGAGATAGAAAATGATGTCACCATGTTGTACCTGTAACATGTATCTGTCCTTTGTCTCTCTGTCCAAGGTGACGTCCTTCCTCAGTGAGACCACTCCTTGTTTGTTGATGTCAAAGGTATCGTTGGTATAAAGGAAGTAACCACTGGAGAAGCCACCCTGCAGTTGAAGATAATGTGTTAAATACCTCCGCTAACTTCATGGTCAGAGTTAATCATCAGCGCTGTAAAAGGAGGAAGTTCTCAGATGTAACATATTTTTTATAAATCAGTTTTTTATTGTGCAGTCAAGAGAATATAATTTTAACTAGTGTTGGTTTATTCATTTTTAGAATGGCTTTTATTACAAATGAACTCATTTTTACTGTCTGGGGTCAACAAATAAGGAGGCTGCAAAGAAAATAATACATATTACATTTGAGTTGAATTTGAATAATGATGGGATTTGGTTTAATTGATTAAACACATACAGTAGATCTCTTCTGAATGTGCAGCACAGGGACAGGAGAGGTAGATTCCTCATATTAAAAGGTCAACATGTTATTCTAGTCCAGTAAAAATAGGACATCAATTAAATTAGTGACAGCTAAGATTAAAGGCACCCTGTGTTTGTGTGAAAATACTCCAAGTGCGCTGTGATGCGCTGTGGAGTCGCTAAGCAAATGGTGGCAAGGCACAACTGTATATACTCTCATCTTATATATTTAAAATGCAAGTTTGATGCTAACTATTGTTAGCTTGGTGAGCTACTTTAAAGGTCCCATGACATGGTGCTCTTTGGATGCTTTTATATAGGCCTTAGTGGTCCCCTAATACTGTATCTGAAGTCTCTTTTATAATAGGCCTTAGTGGTCCCCTAATACTGTATCTGAAGTCTCTTTTATATAGACCTTAGTGGTCCCCTAATACTGTATCTGAATTCTCTTTTATATAGACCTTAATGGTCCCCTAATACTGTATCTGAATTATCTTTTATATAGACCTTAGTGGTCCCCTAATACTGTATCTGAAGTCTCTTTTATATAGGCCTTAGTGGTCCCCTAATACTGTATCTGAATTCTCTTTTATATAGACCTTAGTGGTCCCCTAATACTGTATCTGAAGTCTCTTTTATATAGGCCTTAGTGGTCCCCTAATACTGTATCTGAAGTCTCTTTTATATAGGCCTTAGTGGTCCCCTAATACTGTATCTGAAGTCTCTTTTATATAGACCTTAGTGGTCCCCTAATACTGTATCTGAAGTCTCTTTTATATAGACCTTAGTGGTCCCCTAATACTGTATCTGAAGTCTCTTTTATATAGACCTTAGTGGTCCCCTAATACTGTATCTGAAGTCTCTTTTATATAGGCCTTAGTGGTCCCCTAATACTGTATCTGAAGTCTCTTTATATAGACCTTAGTGGTCCCCTAATACTGTATCTGAAGTCTCTTTTATATAGACCTTAGTGGTCCCCTAATACTGTATCTGAAGTCTCTTTATATAGACCTTAGTGGTCCCCTAATACTGTATCTGAAGTCTCTTTTATATAGGCCTTAGTGGTCCCCTAATACTGCATCTGAAGTCTCTTTCCTGTAATTCAGCCTTGGTGCAGAATTACAGCCACTAGAGCCAGTCCCACAACGAGCTTTCCTGAGTATGTGCCATTTCTGTGTCTGTAGCTATTGAGGAGGAGAGATCTGCTGGTCGCAGCTAAACTTAATTGCTAGTCACTTTGGATAAAAGCGTCAGCTAAATGACATGTAATGTAATGTAATGTAATCTTGCATTCCTCTCTAAATGCAACATGACACCTGTAATGAGTCTTACTCACTTAAAATTCATTAACAGACAGGATTTAAATAATAACAAAATATCTATGTTATTTTATATGTTTTCTATTTATAAAAAAATAATTCAGAGCATTATACAGCAGGTATTTTTTAGTTAATTCAAGTGTTGACTCAGCTGCTACGGTTAGAAAATCACTGTGGTAGCAAACTGGTAGCAAAATGTCCTGATTGTTAACACAGTATGCATTTCAAAGTACATGTAGGAACTGCACACAAAGAGTCTGATTTAATGGAGCTAAGAACCAAACATTTTTCAGGCAGTTTTACTCACCTCATCCCGGTCAGTGACCTCCAGGGTCAGGACGGACGCGCCGCTGGCCAGGTTCTCAGAGACGGCCACGTCGTAGCTCTCCTTACTGAACTCAGGCGGGTTGTTGTTCACGTCCTTCACCTTCACCACCACAGAGCTGTTCCCAACCAGAGAGGGAGTCCCTCCATCGGAGGCCTGAACCACGAGGCTGTACACCTTCACCTCGCTGTAGTCCAGAGGCTGGGCCAGCTGCAGAGTCCCGCTGGAAGAGTCCAACTCAAAAACAGGAGCGTCTGATGAGGGACTCTGGCTCAAAATACTGTAAGTAACTCTCCCATTTGCTCCTTCATCGGGGTCTACAGCTGATAATGTGAGCAAGGTTGTACCCACTAACTCCGTCTCCAAGACTTCACCCTGATACTCAGCATTTGAGAACTTGGGGACGTTATCGTTGATGTCCGACACTTGGACCAGCAGGGAGGCTGTGGCTGACCTGGCTGGACGACCCTGATCTTCAGCCACCATCAGCAGGCTGTACTCTGCCTTAGTCTCCCTATCAAGTGCTCCAGTCACACTCACCATCCCAGACACAGGATCAACAGAGAACTTCCCCTCTCCTCCTCTCAGAGAGTATCTGATCTCCTTGTTGAAGCTGCTGTCTTTGTCTGTAGCGGGAACAACAGTCACATTGGATCCTACCTCTGCGTCCTCTGGGACTGATTTTGTGACAGAATCAGAGGTAAAAACGGGACTGTTGTCATTGACGTCGGTGACTTGAACCTCCACAACTGCACTGTCACTGTTGACTCCGTCAGAGATGGAGATCGTCACAGAGTAGTTGTGTGGAGCCTCATCGTAGTCCAGCTTCACTTTAGTGGTGAATTCACCACTGGAGGAGATGGCGAACTTGTCAGCTTCTGTATCAACTTGGAGAGTCACAGGAATGTCTCCTGTTGCAAGGAAGTCAACCTGGATAAACACATAAAAAAAATATCAAACAACAAAGTTCAACAGGCCTATGACATCAACAGAGATGCTTCAGATTTACCTTAATGAAATAGTTAGATCCACAAGAAAAATTGAGAAGCTGAAAACCAAAATCAGCAATTGAAATGATGCTCGTTTTAGCCATTAGCTAAAGAGACTAAAGGTGTGTTCAGGCTGAGCACCGAGTAGAATTTATCGGCAGCGCAATTGCATTTAAAGTCAATGCAAAAACAAGAGTTGATGCAATAAACCCCAGGTCCGTTGAACACTTTGGTCCAGAGAGAGATATCCAAAGGCAAGATTGCCTTGTCAGTAAATGGTCATAACAGGGTATCTCTAAAACTAATGCATCCATTTGTATTGAATTTTCTGCAAAGAAATCATGATCTCCAAAGGCACCACCACCAAAGTGACATTTTCAGTTGTACCTCAGGAAACGGGAGAGACAGAGAGAGAGAGGGGGAATGACATGCAGCAAAGGGCTGCAGGGCAGAGTCGAACCTGCAGCCGCTGCGTCGAGGAGTAAGCTTCTATATGTGGGCGCCTGCCCTACCAGGTGAGCTAACCAGGCGCCCCGTTTTAGCTCTTTCAATTCACTTCGGGAATGAATGTGTTGAATCTGCCAGTCTGAAACAGGAGGATACTTTTGCCACCTGCCACCTGACCACGCCCACCTCACCTGGTGACTATAAATTGTTTGTGAATCCTTTGGCTCATCCTTTGCACTCTCTGCCGGCACTCCAATGCATCCTGCGTGCGTCTTCATAAGTTAACGTGAGTCACTCTATCATTTCGATTGTGTTTTATGCCTTGTCATGATTTACTGTCACTTTGCTAACCTGTGCACTGCTGACTGGATTCCTTTGTCTGCCAGACATGTGCCATGAGCCATGTGGAAAGATTGTTTGTTCGAATTATCTTTTAAAACCTGTGCAGTTGTGAGTAGTAAACTCACATTTCCTTTGTTCATTTGTATAATTTGTTTAATTTATGTGTTGATTGACCACTGTCTAATTGTATTATCTATTTGTTATCCCTTCATAGCAAACAAACCTGAATGCAATGAATCAAATCCCGTTGAATGATAAGAAAACGAGAGACGTTGGGGGCTTAAAACACCATTGAGCCACTGCTAGTACCAGCTCTACTCGGCTCGGCTCGACTAGGCTGCGGTGCCCCGTCCTCCATGTTCCATCGCAGATTTAGTACCGCCTCATGCGTGAGGTGAGAGTGGCTGGTCGTCATAGCGCCGCCGCAGGGAAACTGCCGTGACCTAACGCGACACACACGCACACAGAACGTGGAAGGTGTGTTGTTTTTGATTCTCGGCATGTGGCTGTTTGCCAGAAGACACATTTTTGTTTCAGAAGAAGCTGGAGGCAGCAAAAATTACAGCTGGCTAAACTATTTAAAAATGGCGGGTTTGATCAGGACACCCCCGTCTGTCGCCAGCAATGATGACGCTGTGATTAGTGACGATTCTCTCCGACCAATCAGTAGTCAGCAGGTTTTCAGGTCACCTTTTGGTATCGCCTCAGCTCGCTGGGAACCTCGGCGGAGGTGATGCTAAAAAAAAGTACCTGTTGGCAGTTACCAGGGACTTATTATCATCATGGAAAAACAAAAAAGTAGAGTAGAGACGAGTCGAGCAGGTACCATGTAATGGAAAAACGCCATTGGTGTCGTTTTGAACTGTCTCTTAACCATCACATGCAGCAAAAGTTAGAAGAATGTAAGAAGAGAAGCTCACCTTGAGGATCACTGTTCCTGGGTTGCTCTCTTCTTCTATAATGCCACTGTTGGCGCTCTGTGTGAATTGTGGTTTTGTATCGCCGACAGCAACAATCTCCACCTGTGCTGAAGCGGAGCGAGACACTATGCCTCCTAGAGGAGAAGAATAATATCAGCATTACTTGATCAACAAAATGATTGATCAATATGTGAAAAAAAATATACTGTTCACATTTACCATCTCGGGCTGCAATGAACAATAGGAACTCTAAGGTTTGATGTGCTTCCAGTGGAATCATTTTCGTCAGAGTGATTGCTCCGGTGTTTTCATCAATGGAGAAGTAGTCGTTTTGATTCCCAAAGTCGATGGAGTATTTGATCTGTCCATTGACACCGGCGTCTGGATCTTCTGCCTCAACCTTTGAATTATATTTAAGAGTAGAAAATATAAAACTACAGATCTCTCAGAACATTTTAGTTGGCGTTTATGTTGGCAGTTCGGATTGGTTACTATTGAAGGACTTCCAAAATAAAAATCTAGGTATGAATCTCTGTGCGCTCTTATAATTGTGAGGACAATAAACGGTACTGTACAGATTCCTCACCTTCAGGAGAAACATCCCCTCTGTTTGGTTGGTGAAAACTTTGCTCCCATACTGGCTGCTGGTGAATTTAGGGCTGTTGTCGTTCTCATCCAGAAGAGTTACAGTTACAGTCGCCGTGGCACTATGGCTGGGTGGGTTTGTCTCCCTGGCTTCAACCTTTATGACGGACAAGAGAATAATGTCTCAGTATGATATCAGGTCTGTTTTGACACAAAGTTCTATACCCACTGATGAAGGTTTTATACTTTTAAAGTTCTGAAAAAAGCTAGTATGTAGTTTCCTTCTTCTTATTCTTTCGGCATAGTAGATGCTTGCATGCATGTTAATACCTTCTGCAGAGAACATATTTGATCCAGCTTCTCCTTAAAGGCCCCATTAAATGGTTTTAAATGAGACACAATACATGGGCGGGATTAGCAAGTGTAAACCATCTCAGTAAGGGAGTAACAGGCACAGTTGCTTTAAGCCAACCCCTATTTTAAGGTGGACTTTACCTTTAAAATTAATGAATCTGTCTCAGATTCTACATCACCTGAAACATGATCTTTGCAGTCGCCTCTCTGTCCAGAGCTGTGGAGTTCCTCACTCTGATCGTCCCATCAGAGCTGATGGAGAAAGGAGCAGATTCTGGAACCCGCAGTGTTCCCACAAATCCTCCCTGATGGAGATTAATGAAATGATGGAATAAGAAATCTTGTGTAGTATAGCATTCAGGTTAGGGCCAGAGATTATTACTGTGGGTGGTGATGACGCAGTGAATATGACACATGCCTTTGGTGTGGGAGACCTGGGATTGATTCCCAAAGTGATACATCAACCAATGTGCAAGACGCTTAACCCCTAGTTGCTCCAGAGGCGTGTGACCTCTGACATATATAGTAATTGTAAGTCGTTTTGGATAAAAGTGTCAGCTAAATGACATGTAATGTAATGTGTTAGAGGAACATATGTTTGATTTAGAAAGCCCCTTAGAGAAAGTTTGAATATATTAAGTGAAACAAAATGGCAATTTCTGTCTATTTATCAGCCTGACATTGTGTTCATGTTGGCTGGTTTCTTGTTTGGAAGGGGGGTTATTTTGTTTAGTTTTACAGTAAACAATCAGGGGCAAGTGACGTACTTTGTGTCCCGCCAGTGGATGCGGGAATCCTCGATAGCAGTTGCAAAAAGCAGTTAAGTTAACGTTAGCCATGCTAGCAGCTCTGTGAGGTTGTGCTCCTGCGATGTAGTCCCTTGAGCTAAATGCTGATGTCAACATGCTCACAATCACAATGCTAACATGCGGATGCTAGGTAGGTGTAATATTTACAATGTTTTCAATCTTTGTTTACCATGTTAGCATGCTAACACTTGCTCATTAGCACTACAGCACAGCTGAGGCTGTTGGGAATGGCACTAGTTCTGTAGGTATTTAATCACAAACTAAATTAAATTAAAAAAATTGACTATTGGTAGCAGATGTGCCACAAACCACAGCCTTCAGTGTTCCCAAGCTTTTTCAGGCAAATCCTTCACCCGACCGCCTACCTTAGATTGTTTTCTAGCTGCTTTTGCTACTGAGATTTGGGGTCATCCCTATGTTCCCCGGATCCTATGTTCCCCGGGTCCTATGTTCCCCGGTTCCTATGTTCCCCAGGTCCTATGTTCCCCGCTCGGGGGTTAGGGTTAGGTTAGGTAACCCTAACCCACCCCTGACCTAATCTTTCCTAGTCTAGGCCTATTTACATATGCGCGTCAAACAGCCCGTAGGCCTACATAGGCCTATTTACCATGGAATTTGGCATTAATGGTGGAAAAAGTATCAGACCGGGGAACATAGGACCCTTTTTTTGAAAAAGGGTCCTATGTTCCCCAGTCTCAGACAAAGAGGGGAACATAGGACCCGGGGAACAGAGACACGCTTCCTGAGATTTATTATTCGCAAGACCTTATTTAGCTGCTTCTCAGGATAACATAGTTTGAGGAGTGTTTGTTTAAACAAATCAAATCAACGATGGTTATCAAAGTGTAATTTACCAGAGAAGACACAGGTGATCTGCAGGCTGCATGCAACTCACCTCATCCCGGTCAGTGACCTCCAGGGTCAGGACGGACGCGCCGCTGGCCAGGTTCTCAGAGACGGCCACGTCGTAGCTCTCCTTACTGAACTCAGGCGGGTTGTTGTTCACGTCCTTCACCTTCACCACCACAGAGCCGTTCCCAACCAGAGAGGGAGTCCCTCCATCGGAGGCCTGAACCACGAGGCTGTACACCTTCACCTCGCTGTAGTCCAAAGGCTGGGCCAGCTGCAGAGTCCCACTGGAAGAGTCCAACTCAAAAACAGGAGCGTCTGATGAGGGACTCTGGCTCAAAATACTGTAAGTAACTCTCCCATTTGCTCCTTCATCGGGGTCTACAGCTGATAATGTGAGCAAGGTTGTACCCACTAACTCCGTCTCCAAGACTTCACCCTGATACTCAGCATTTGAGAACTTGGGGACGTTATCGTTGATGTCCGACACTTGGACCAGCAGGGAGGCTGTGGCTGACCTGGCTGGACGACCCTGATCTTCAGCCACCATCAGCAGGCTGTACTCTGCCTTAGTCTCCCTATCAAGTGCTCCAGTCACACTCACCATCCCAGACACAGGATCAACAGAGAACTTCCCCTCTCCTCTTCTCAGAGAGTATCTGATCTCCTTGTTGAAGCTGCTGTCTTTGTCTGTAGCGGGAACAACAGTCACATTGGATCCTACCTCTGCGTCCTCTGGGACTGATTTTGTGACAGAATCAGAGGTAAAAACGGGACTGTTGTCATTGACGTCGGTGACTTGAACCTCCACAACTGCACTGTCACTGTTGACTCCATCAGAGATGGAGATCGTCACAGAGTAGTTGTGTGGAGCCTCATCGTAGTCCAGCTTCACTTTAGTGGTGAATTCACCACTGGAGGAGATGGCGAACTTGTCAGCTTCTGTATCAACTTGGAGCGTCACAGGAATCTCAGTAGCTATCGCTATGAAGGCCACCTGAACACATAAAGATGAGAAGGAGCATGAACTGTGAATTCATGGAGAATCAGAAGTTGATTATCCCATTTTCTGAACAACAGTGAGTACCTAATACAAATTGACTTTGGATGTTAGATAAATAGGTGGTTAATAAAAACATCTCAGACATTTTGATATGGACAACTTAAGTAAAAACTTACCCTAAGAATGACAACTCCTGTTTCCTGCTCTTCTTCCACGGTGCCACGGTAAACTTTGTGTAAAAACTGAGGTTTAGAGTCACCAGGAGCACTAACGTTAACCAGTGCTGAGGAGGAGCGGGATATGGTTCCCCCTAGAGGAGAGGTGAAGAAGAATATCATAATGACATACGTTTGATAAGTCTGTTGACAAAGTAAGTTGACATCCCCTACTTCATCACAATTATGTAGCTGCAGTTATGTATAGGTCTGGTATGAATACTGTACCAAGGCCTCAGCAGGCTTCAAACTAACTAGTTTGTACGTCTCGTCCAACCGCGTCTAAAGTCAAAATGTTTATACCTGCTCCAAATTATTTATTCTAGTGCAATACAAACTCTTATTCCAGTGCAAAATTGGATTTCTTTTACAATGTTTGAAGTTCTTTTGTTTCTGTGAAAATTTTCTTTGTAACAATAACAAAGAGTAGTAATAGCGTGAAAAATGTGCACACCTTCACACACCTAAACAATCACTGTGTAAATTGGTGTAATTGTTAGATTGTCTGTTTTGGAAAGTTACTGTCGGATACAGCTCTTCCCCCATTCAATCACTGGAAAAGAGTTTCTCAGGTGCTGTTCAATTATACGAGAACCACTTCCCCTGATGCATACTGAGGCCTTCAGAGTTCTCTTAGCTTTAATATTATAGGCATGTGTTTTATCATTCTGTATAGCATTGAATTTCTGCTCCATGAAACTGTGCTCTACAAAGAACTTACACTTGTCATTCAATCGAATCTCAACAAATCACTTGCAGTGAGGGTTCTCGAGTTGTTAACCCTGGGTTGTATGTAAAGCCCGTGTTAATGGGAAGTACAACATGATGTCCAAGGCTTAGAAATGTAAATGTTAAGAGCCTTTTGAAAGATTCAACTAAGTGCGGTAGAGAGTTGGAGCAAATAAAGGGTTGTGTCCGTGAACACCAATCTGTGTAAGGGTGTGATAAGAACTTTATGATCACAAAGTATTTGATACTGCCAAAGCTTGACGTGACTGACCGAGGTGCAGTAGTTGACAGTTTCAGCCCACAGAGAGCAGTCTAACGAAAATATCAGATACAGAACCTAATGTAAAAGACATTGGTATTTGAAAGATATTGATATTTACAGAAGGATTCATGCTTAGTGCCAAATAATCATTATTGTTGATTACAAAGATGTGATTTCGTGCTGATTAGCTATTTTGCTATAATAGGCTGAATCATCACAATCAGAATAAGTGATTCTTGAATTTCTGACAAAATTTAAGAAGTACTGGATGCTCAGATCTACCATCTCTGGCTGTTATGTAGAGAGGGAATGCCAATATCTTGTTCTCCACTAGGGGAATGATTTTAGCCAGCGTGATGTCTCCACTGTTTTCTTCGATTGAGAAGTGTCCGTCATTGTTGCCAAACTCAATAGAGTATTTGATCTGCCCGTTCTTATCAGCATCTGGATCTTCTGCCTTAACCTTTGAGTTCAATTACACACATCACCATCTTTACATTAAATACATTAATATGACATAACAACCAAAAAATGACAACAGTAAAAACTAAAATAATCGTATAACTATAATGATAGTCCAGCATAGACAAGACATGACTCATTAAGTTTGTTAAGTTGTAGAAAAGAGGGTTCAGGGTTAGTTAAAGAAGGGTGTTATCAGCATAGCAGTGGAGGGCCGATGTAACCCCACCAAATGTTTTGCAAAGAAAAAGAAAGGGACCTGAAATTGAACCTTGAAGAACTCCACATTTAATTTCTGCTGCAAGTGATGACAACTTTCTAATCTAAACAAGGGTGTTTTTATCAAAATAATACAAGCTGAACCAATTTCTAAGAGTAATGTGAATTTAGAAATGTTACTCTCTGTTCACTTAAATCTATTTCTAACAGAGTATAATTTACAACTCAAAGAGGGTCCCCTGTCAGTTATGTAAAAAATAAGTTAGGAGAACTTAAGATGTATGAAAATCAAAATATGTTGCTGCTGTTATTTAAGGGATTGACACAGTAACTGGCCTCATGCTTAACACTTGCGGGGGAAATATGGACCTTATAAAAATGTGGTGACAACATGGATTACATGATTTAAATCAGATTCAGAACATGCTTGAGAAATATTTAACAGAACTGTTTTAATCACTCACCTGGACCAGAGACATTCCCACAGTTTGATTTGCAAACACTTTTCCCTCGTATTTCTTACTGGTAAACACAGGACTGTTGTCATTCTCATCCAGAAGAGTTACACTGACTTGCACCTCTGCAAAATCTTTGGGTGGATCCGTCTCAGTTGCTTTGATCTTTTAATCAACGAAAGAACAGCAAAGGTCAAGGTTACAATGCATACATCCAGATACAACACTGTCTGTTTCCCCACACTTTAAAAAAATAGTTGTAGCAAGATAACAGGACATGTCTGGTGATATTCAATATTTATTTTCTGCTCAAAAAATCCCATCAAAAGATCAAAACCTTCAGTGAATGTATCAACTAACTAAGTATTGTGTGTGTGTGTGTGTGTGTGTGTGTGTGTGTGTGTGTGTGTGTGTGTGTATCAAAGCCTGATATATCTTCTTCCTCTGTGCCATAGAGCTTTATTGTTGTTAAAAACACATCAGTAAGCCTTTCCAGACATTCCTTTATCACTATAAACACACACACACACACACACACACACACACACACACACACACACACACTGTAGTTTATTCTGATTCAATCCCACACATACAGTCCTGCTGCCACAAATACTCACTAGAGCGCAAGATGTGGATTAATATACCGCTGAAAATAGTCCCCAACAATTGCTCTATTTCCTCCTGTTAGTTTGGGGCTCATGTTTAATCCAAAATCTAGTTTACCTGAAATGTAAATCTTTCAGTCGTCTCTCTGTCCAGAACTGTGGAGTTCTTCACTCTGACCGTCCCATCAGCGCCGATAGAGAAAGGAGAAGATTCTGGAAGGATCTGCAACTCTCCCACAAATCCTCCCTGAGAAAAGAACATCATGGATGAACGTTTAAATTTTTAAAATACATAAATTATTACCTAATTTCCGAGTGTGGCTACAAGTAAAATCTACCTGGTCCAGGTCGGTGACGATGGCTTTGAACAGAACAGCATCAACAGGAGAATTTTCCAGAAGTGTTACAGAGTAGTCGGGCTGGTCAAACTCTGGAGGATTATCATTCACGTCCTCGACGGTGACAGACACCACAGCATCCGCCGTCTTCAAACTGTCGTCAGTCTGGGCCGCCTGCAGGGAGAAAACATTACAGATAATCACTGATTAAAAGTTGTTATATACTATAAACTATTTTACTTGTTCTGTTAAAATCCCCAAAAAGGCCATGCGTTGAAGCGTTGTGTGACTGCATAAGTCTTTTATTTTATTTCCTATTATTCCTTTTTCTTTTCCGATGTTTTTCAATCACTGTTCAGCACTTTGAATTGCATTTTGTTATGTTTTAAAAGGTGCTATTTGAAATAAAGCTTGATTGATTAAATGGCTAAAAAGAAATTACAATGCTGGAACTGCTACTATAGCTACTAATTTATTACTACTACTACTACTACTACTGATGCAGTAGGTAAGACTTATAAAACTAACGTTCTGTCATATTTGCTGACACTGACCCTATGTTCCAGTAGAACTACAAGAAGCAGGTCATTTTAAAAAAAAAAATCTGGCTCCTCTGGCTCCACCTACAGCCTGTAGTCAGATTTATAATAATCCACCGCTCCCTGTTCAGATGCACCAATCAGGGCCAGCGGAGGTGTCTAACTGCGTGTGAATCACTGCTCTCATGCACACGCATTCATTCTCCCTTGTGGGGGGAGGGGCTTAGGAGACCGTTTTGGGCTTTAGCAGAAAGGAGGGAGGGACTGAGAAGTTGTTGATGTTCACATTTTTTGGCTAAGTCCTGGATCTTCCCAATCCTACCTACGGCACCTTTAATTGTTACGTTTTTGAGCCAGGGTCCTAGCTGCTTGCAAGTGAGCTTTTGGGGCTGCCAGTCCCCAAAAAACAAGACCGAAATCTGCACGACATGTCTGTTCAGGGAGAAAGATCTCTCCTTTGTAGCTCTTCCTGAAGTTTCTTCCATTTTTCTTGTTAAAAGGGTTTTTGGGGCGTTTTTTTCTTATCTAAATCGAGGGTCTAAGGACAGAAGGTGTCTAATGCTGTGTGTATTGTAAATCTCCTAAAGGAAAATTTGTGCTTTGTGTTATTGGGCTGTGTAAACTGAGTTGGACTAAACCGGCCTGTGACGTACCTTGATGCTGACAGAGATCACGCTGCTGCTCATCTCCTCTCTGTCTAAAGCAGTCAGCACAGTCACAACTCCACTGCTGGGGTCAATGTCGAAGTTTCCCCGATACTTGTCTGGAGACACTACACAAACAAAGACAATATTAATTGCTATAGGATTTTTCCAAATGTTTTGTCAGAAGTCTGAGCTGAATTCAAAGTCATTTACCTGCACTGATGCTGTAAGTTAAAGTCATGTTGATCCCGGTGTCTCCATCCTGAGCCTTTATCGCCTCTGGCTCAATGGTCCGAAAAGGCCCATCCTGAAATTTATAATACACCAGGGGTTAATATTCTGATTCTGTAAATAAAATTCAAAAGCATCACTCCTAGCCAAAATTCCTCCGGTTAAAGGTGCAGTAGGTAAGACTTATAAAACTAACTTTCTGTCATATTTGCTGAAACTGACCCTATGTTCCAGTAGAACTACACGGCAGGTCATTTAAAAAAGATATGGCTCCTCTGGCACCACCTACAGCCATAGACAGTTAAAGAAATGAACCAACAGGTCCCGTGTCTCTGGACGGAGACCAGTGAAGGATATTAGAAGCTCTTTTCCGGTGATGGCTGAACGTTACTGAGCAGCCTCCAACTGAGCTTGAAGACGTAGATGTGACGTGAGCAACCTGTCTGAAAGTTGGAAGTCTTCTGGTAGCTGTGCCAAGAGAAATCTCAATCATTCCCAATCTAGCAGAGACGGAGAGCGTAGGTATATGTAAGGAGATAACATAGGCACAGGCTAATTACTGATCACTAACATGATAGTTAACATTAGTAATTACACTTAAACAGCTAATGGAAGTCCAAACTGCCTGAGAGCTTCTCCTGTACTATACGGTAATTCCTCTACTATGAGACAGTAAGTCTCGTGGTTATGACCCAATCGTTAGCCTATTTTTATAAAAACGTCTGCTACGGAGCCATAACGTGAGCTACAAGGTAATGGAGCCTTTTATACATTGTCGTGTTTCTTTAGAAATAAATAATGAACAAATAAAGTCTTTAAACGCTTCAGATGTAAAGTTATTCGCTGTTAAAGTGACGTCAAAATGAATGGCAGTCAATGGGATGCTAACGGGAGGTGAGAGCTAGGTAGCATCAAAATGGCGCTATAGGAGGTATGCGTTGTGGAGAGAGGCTTACCCACTTGCCTACAGCCTGTAGTGCGTTGTTATAAACGAGCTGCGTTGTGTGTCTAACTACGTGTCAATCACTGCTCATGCACACACATTCATTCTCCCTTGTGGGGGGAGGGGCTTAGGAAGTCCTGGATCTTCGCAATCCTACCTACGGCAGCTTTAAGATTAAGAAAACAAAGAAAACACTAAAGTATACATAAAAATACATCTATTGTAAGAGCTGAGAGATGTCCAACTTACTCATTAATTAATTAAGTCTTAGAAATGCACCACAACCTCGCCACTTTTGACAGACCGTGTAGATTTCTTTAGCACATAGATGCTTAGAAAAAGACACAGCATTATCTGTGAGAGAAATGTTGCAGTATTTAGTTTAAGAGACTCACCTGATTCTCTGGAATAAAGGACTGGTACACATGGTGGCTGAAATACGGATTTAAGTTATCAAAGTCGAGTACGTTGATGGTCACAGTGGCTGTGTCATTTAATCCCCAGTTATCCTGCAGCGAACACAGACAGCCAGATCATGTAGGTATTCATCTCATCATGGCTCTAATTCCTTCTGAATGAGCAGATGTGTTCACTTACCTTGGCCGTCACAAGGAAGTTGTACTTTTGCACTAAATTGTAGTTCAAACGTTTCTTCAAAATAAAAGCCCCAGAGTTGGTCACAATAAAGTCCTCTGACGTTGGTGCCTAATGACAGAAAGTTACCATCACACATCCACACAGATAATTGTTACTTATCATGACACCTAAACACGTAGAAGCCCAGAGCAGCAAACGATGACTCTACATTGTGTTTTTGAAATCATGTATATGATAATGTTGGCAGTGTAAACACATGTTTACTTTTCCTGTATGTTTATATAAAAATTACAGAGCCCCTTAAGGGACATGGGGAATTATTTTTTTGCTACTCGTAAGAAACCAATCTAAGGCTAGCAAAATCATGCTAACAAGGTACTGCTAACGTCATGTGGCTAAAGATAAAGTTCACATTCAAAGCGTGACATTGGTTAACAGTTGACTTATCATCTTTAAGTTTGTTAATTGCCAATATCGGGTACATTTGCGTTGTGTTTTCAGGAAGATGAATACTTGGTTTGTCGTGAGCACGAGATACTTTCGTCTGCTCCAGAGAGAAGTATCTTGTGCTTGCGAGAAATTAAATATATTACCAGTCATTATTTGGATTTACTCATCCATTTAAAAACACGTAAGCAACTACAGCCGCCCTTAGCTTCCACAGTGCAGTGACAACATGAATCAATGTCGACCTGTTCACTACGAATATCTCGTAACTTTAAAAGTTGTCATTAAAACAATAATTCAGGTACTCTCAGTAACTAGCATTGGTGTAAATGGAAACATTCATTGTAATTTTTTAATGCTCTTATACTATGCTTTTAATGTTTGGTACATGTTGGTGGTTTTCTTTCTCTTTTACTCTTTAAAGTGTCTTTGAGTATTGTAAAAAGTGCTATATGAATAAAATGCATTATTATTATTATTATTATTATTACCATGGAATATGTCACTAGGTTGTTTGCTGGGGTGCTGTCTCCGTCTGTAGCTTTCACTCGAAGAACCTCGCTCTCCACCTCTTGTGTCTGAAATAAGAAAAAGGCTGAATGACCCACAGATGCTAATAAACATACACATGCATGTATTGTTCACAACATTTGTAACTGCAGTTATCTTTATTTAAACCGTAACTACATTTTTTTTCAACCTGGACCCTAATTTCCCATGTTTTCGTGTCCTTTCTGTGATTATGTGACTGATGGGAGCAGTAATCTGAATTTGGTCCAGTATCATCAAGACCGGGTAGTCAGCAGCAGCGAAACAAGCTGCACTATATATAATATGTACACCTTCAATATACATATTTATTTTTTAACAAAAAGCTCCATAATGATGTCAGACACTTAAAATAATAATCTGAGCCTGAGTCAGTGGAAAAGCAGCACTTTTAGTGGATGTAAACTGACGATGACCATTGGTCCTATAGGATTACATTGCAGCCCGGTTCGTGGCTGCTGGTCAAAGTGTTCTCGCTCAATACTGGACCCATTTTAAAGATTTGTATTTCACATTAGTCACTTACACAACAATGCCTGGAAATAGGGTCCAGGTTGTAAAAAAAGTTTTAAAAAGTTTAAAAAAAGTTACCTTTTAACTCTGGAAAACTTCTAACTTTTGGAAGCAATTTGGGGAAGTAAGTTAGGTTAGCAAATCAGACGCAAGATAACACTTTGAGCAACAGAGGTCTTTGATCAGCTGAGCCAATTACAGCTAAAGCTTATCCTGCTGGCAGTAGAAGAAGTTTAACAGATACCAGAACCTCCACTAGCTCCCTGTTTTCCCAACGCATCCAGTTTAATTAAAGTCCTCCTCACCCACAAAGCCCTCCATAACCAGGCTGCTTCCTAGCTCACAGACCTGCTCCACCGCCACAATCCCCCCCGTAACCTCCGCTCCTCTGACGCAAACCTCGTCTCCCCACCACTCAGGACCACACACCGTACCTGGGGTGACAGAGCTTTCACCATCGCAGCCCCCTCCCTCTGGAACTCCCTACCCATACACATCCGTGACTGTACTGACCTGGACACATTCAATACACTAATCAAAACACACCTCTTCAGATTAGCTTTCTACATTCAATAGTCTTACATTTCTCACCTGATAGTTACTGATTTCGTTGTTTTTAACTGCTTCTAATATGCTTGTTTTATGTGTTGGTTTTATTGCTTATCTGTTTTTAATGTGATGTATGTGCTGGTTTTACTGTAAAGTGTCTTTGAGTACCATGAAAAGCGCTATATAAATACAATCTATTATTATTATTATGATTATTATTATTAGATAAACACTTTGTTAAAGCTGATCCTGCTGGCAGTAGGAGCTGAGATGCTGAACGTCAGCTGAACATCCTAACGTCAATAGAAATGTATCTACAGTTTCTTTCTAATACTGTTCATTCACTTACCTCAGACACAGAAATGCTGTAGGACTTCCGTTCAAATATCGGGCTGTTGTCATTGAGATCGTTGATCTGCAGTGTCCGAGTGTTGTTGTGCTGCAAAGGTAAAAACGTCAGTTGAAATAATTTGTTTTGCATCGTTAGTCTCAGAATACTATGACTCTTACATTTTACACCCACCTTAATGACGTCGTCACACATGACAGAGTAATACAAGGTGCTGCCACTCTGTAAGACATGAACACAGAGTTGAGGCGGCTCATAGGACACTGCAGATGTGTTGATTAGTAAATCAAAGGATCTTTAAAGATGGAATTGAAAACTACTGTCCCTCCACTCCAGCTCAGCACAGACACAGTCTGGCAAAAAAAGAAGGGATTTTGCTCTAAAAAGTTTCTTGGAAGATATCCACTAACTATTCAAAAAACGTCCAAAAAGGACTTTAGCAAATATTTATAACACTTTATGGCAGGGGTGTCAAACTCAATTTCACTAAAGGCCGTTTTACAGTCGCCGAGCTGGCGCGCGCAAATGTGACATCAAAATGACGTAGATCTGTGATGTATGACTATTGATACTTAATAGGGGGAGGGTATCTTTATAAACCATGTTTGGCTTCTAGCTTCTCTTGCACAATGTTCTCATTCAATTCTTTAAATCGGCAGCATGTAAAGTTAATTTCTAGGGGACGGGGTTTTCCGGGACTCACGGCTGCCAGTGCGTCTGCGTCCAGTGGCTTCTTGGTGTGAACAGTGGCGCTGGTGTCTCCGGGTGTGAAGCTCAGCTCCAGATACTCCAGGTGAGCTGGGAAGATGTAGGACACCAGCTTCACACCGCTTCCTGCCGTGATCCCGCTCACCACCTCCACATCTCCTGCAGCATCATGGGAGCATTATGAGACGGACTACGTGCACATCTTATTACCATTTGATGCACACAGAGCACCAGTGTAAGCATGTTATTTTTCCTTAATGGTGAAATCAAGAAAGAAACAAACACAGGTATTTGTCCTTCTTCAGGCCCTTAGCCAGCCTAAGGGATGGGGGGGGCTTCTTTTTTTCAAAACGTTGAACTTTTTGCAGTTTTTCCCTCATTTTGTATTTAATTATGAAGTTCAAATACTTCATTTTGATGTCCTTGGCCTCACATATTTTGCTATGAGTGCATAAAGTTAGTTGCGTGAGTTGTTGATGCATTAGACGTTAGATTGTTACATGTCGCATCCTAACCCTAACACCAGATACTGACTGGTTGTCGGACCCCCTCCCCCCAGACCCTCCCAATACAGTAAAACTACACATTTTAGAGTGGCCTTTAATTGTGGCCAGCCTAAGTCACACCTGTGCAATAATCATGCTGTCTAATCAGCATCTTTATATGCCACACCTGTGAGGTGGATGGATTATCTCGGCAAAGGAGAAGTGCTCACTGACACAGATTTAGACAGATTTGTGTGAAAGTATGCTGGCTCTATACACGCTTAAAGGACTGTTTATTTACATGGAGTCTGGTGGGTTTGGCAATAGTGATGTAGGGGCTTACTTACAAAAAGCTCTATCTCTGTAGGGATCCTTTCAATAATGTTGTCAGACACTTAGAATAAGAATCTGAGCCTGTCAGTGGAAAATAAGCACTTTTAGTGGACGGAAACTGACGATGCCCATTGGTCCTATAGACCTTTTTCACGGCAGACATGTTGACATGTCATAGTAGGAAAAGCACAGGTGTATTCAAACCATTAATGATGGCTGCATTCCACTTAGGAGAGACCCTGGTATTGTGCATGCTGACTCACTTGAAATAGCTCACTGGGACACTTGATGGAATTGAGCCATCGTTACGGTTATCAATTTCAGCTGTGCTTTTCCTACTATGACAAATCAAAATGTCTGCTGTGAAAAAGGTCCATAGGATTACATTGCAGCCCGGTTCGTGGCAGCTGGTCAAAGTGTTCTTGTTCAATACTGGACCCATTTCCATCCTGCTGTCTAATCAGCATCTTGATAGGCCACACCTGTGAGGTGGATGGATTATCTCAGCAAAGGAGAAGTGCTCACTGACACAGATTTAGACAGATTTGTGAACAATATTTGAGAAAAATAAGCCTTTTGTGTACATAGAAACAGTCTTATATCTTTGAGTTCAGCTCATGAAAAATGGGGGCAAAAACAAAAGTGTTGCATTTATAATTTTGTTCAGTATATTTAAAAGACACTTGTTTATTACTTTTGTTTATTAAAAACAAAAAAACTGACTTAAACTATGGACCTTTGGCAGTGGGGGGGGGGCACCTTGTTTACGGGCCTGTTCACCATGATTTCTCAGAAATCACTGATCATGAACTTTAAATAAATGATCTATCTTCAAACAAAATCCAACATTTTCCCATGTATGCTGCATATTGAGAAAGAAAATGCTTTGGCATATAACTGGGTGGTAACCTCATGCATCAGCGACACTTTGCTCTCCCGTAAATGATAGTACATCACCAAATTTTCAATAACAAAAGGGAAATGGTGTCTGTTGCAATTTCGCTGTTGGTGAATCTGACCCTGGTTTTACTTGGTGTCTGATCTGAAACCATATTTTGTAGCACCACAGAAATAGTTTGGCCCTCCTATCCCAGCACATGAAATGAGGTCGATGAAATGATGAATAACAGATTAAACATGAAACCACTTTTTTTATCAACATTATTTAATTAATTAAAGATTAACTTTATTTGTAATCTTGTTTTTTTTCCTTCAAAATGTGACTTTAAATGTATCTAATTTTGTAATCTTTAACATAAATATCATATTTAACTCACCGTGATATCCTTCATTCACTGCACCCACAACTTGTTCGCTATCTTGTTCACAATTTATGGTTGAAGTACCTTGAGGAACAAAAGAAAAGTTAATATTATATATATATATATATATATATATATATATATATATATATATATATATATATATATATATATATATATATAGTCAGTTTACCCAAACTACTTTGTTCAACAGGCCTGATACAACATGAACTATATCAGCTTTGTTAAAATGGTTCAATGACACAAAACAGACCATTTAGAGTACGTGAGAATATACTGTGTTTAGTGATAATTTGTGTTCAGACTGCGTGTTTAAAAAGCCTTTTTTACCATCGAGACCAGGGGACTACAAATGATAAATAGCCTTTTGGTTCATTCTGGCATTTTTAACCCATGTAACATCATGCATTTTATTAATTTGCGCTCTTCCCTTCCTAAATAAGCTGAATTAAATTAAATTGAATAGTTTTTACATCTCATTTCTGTTGTGATGAGCATATAGGTAACAGCGTTACCATTACACCACTGACAACTCTGTTTATTACGCTATGTTGTCTGTTAAGAACTTAACCATTTTATTTGATCAAATGGTTAAATACTTACGTAGGAGCGGACTTTGGACTTTAAAGCACTAAAACGTTAAATGAGACGTGATCAGACTGATATGACAGCATCATTTTACAATAAATAATAAAATAAAAAAACAATAAAAGGCTGAGTCAAGCTGCCGAGTATCTGCTTGTGCTCGAGTGGATCCACCAAAACAAGTTCCTTCCCGAGACTATTTTGCTGCGTCCGGAGCTTATCACCACCCAAAACGATTGTGATTGGTTTAAAGAAATGCAAACAACCTAGACCGTTTTTTCCCCCTCCAATCCCAGAATGCATCTGTGGTGTAGCCAGACCTTACTCCACAGCGCTGTGGAGATAGAGCTGGATATTAGGGTTGCGTCCAAAATCACCTACTCTGCACTACGTGACTAAACACGTATTCTATCGTTCAACATACTAAACAGTAGTGTGTATCTTTTCGTACGCACTCAGCTGTAATTTTCAACGCCACTTCCTGAGAGCCTCCTTGCTGTTGGAGACGCGTAACCATGGTATGACCTCCGCTCTAGCGGGCATCGCCAGATAACTCTAAATAACTGAAAAGGGTAAATAACTACACCAACAGTCGTTTAACTATGTAGAAATATGATTTAGAGCGTTTTGGACCATCCCGGTGTAGTGTCCAGTGTTGGCATACTGTAATATCTAGTAGCAGTTAGTATGCAATTCACCTACTTTTGGTTTCATACTAAGATTTCGGTAAAAAATTTCATATACTGTTCCTGGCCATGTCCACACGTACCAAAACGATCTTTTTATCCCCCGTCTTCCCTGGCATTGTTTCAAGAATATTTGCGTCCAAACGGATCCGTTTGTAAATGACTCAACACGCTACTTCATATTCTAGGCCTATAGGTGGCGCTGTTTCTGCTACAGACATTCACCAAAAACAGAGAAGAAGAGGCGGAGCATTCGCATAAAGGTTGCGCGCTGTATACAAACAGACAGTAGAAGAAGAAACCAAAGAAGAAGACGACAAAAATGGCTCAATATCTTCTCCAGCAGGAACACAAGCACGTAGTCCGCCATTGTTGTTGTTGTTGTTGTTGTTGTTGTTATGAGACGTCGTCGCGGGATAAGAGGTCGAAGGTTAGAGGTCGAGGGGTGTGGCGATGACATCATCGATACGCAAGTATGCGGCTTCCCCGTCCAAACGAAGACGTAAGGACGGCGTTTTTCAATTTTTTCACCCTGGGACCAGGTTTCAAAAAAGTGCGTCTTCAGGCAACGCGTTTACAGGATTCGTTTTGGACGATCGGCCAAAACGATGCCAAACGTGCGTTTACACCAAAAAGCGTTTCCGTGTGGACGGCCCCTTAGCCTACTAAATAACAGGTTAGTAGGGAATTTCGGACGCAACCCTAGGAAAGACAATAGAGTCCAGGGTGCTCAGGAAGTTCAGTCAGATGAAAGTGCTCTTTGGGGTCGGGAATTCAATTAAGTGTAGAAGAAAAGGAAAATCCAAGGCACTCTTCTTCGAGATTATTTAAAAAGCCTTTATTTTACTGGCTATTTCATAATAGAAAATTTAAAAGACATAGGAAGAAGCAACACTAGGACATTTTAAAGGAACAGGAGAAGCTCAAAGTCAATCCTAAACAGAACTGGCAGCCAGTAGAGAGAGGCCAGGGTAGGAGTTACAGTGAGGAAAATAAGTATTTGAACACCCTGCTATTTTGCAAGTTCTCCCACTTGGAAATCATGGAGGGGTCTGAAATTGTCATCGTAGGTGCATGTCCACTGTGAGAGACATAATCTAAAAACAAAAATCCAGAAATCACAATGTATGATTTTTGAACTATTTATTTGTATGATACAGCTGCAAATAAGTATTTGAACACCTGTCTATCAGCTAGAATTCTGACCCTCAAAGACCTGTTAGTCTGCCTTTAAAATGTCCACCTCCACTCCATTTATTATCCTACATTAGATGTATCTGTTTGAGGTCGTTAGCTGCATAAAGACACCTGTCCACCCCATACAATCAGTAAGAATCCAACTACTAACATGGCCAAGACCAAAGAGCTGTCCAAAGACACTAGAGTCAAAATTGTACACCTCCACAAGGCTGGAAAGGGCTACGGGGAAATTGCCAAGCAGCTTGGTGAAAAAAGGTCCACTGTTGGAGCAATCATTAGAAAATGGAAGAAGCTAAACATGACTGTCAATCTCCCTCGGACTGGGGCTCCATGCAAGATCTCACCTCGTGGGGTCTCAATGATCCTAAGAAAGGTGAGAAATCAGCCCAGGACTACACGGGAGGAGCTGGTCAATGACCTGAAAAGAGCTGGGACCACCGTTTCCAAGGTTACTGTTGGTAATACACTAAGACGTCATGGTTTGAAATCATGCATGGCACGGAAGGTTCCCCTGCTTAAACCAGCACATGTCAAGGCCCATCTTAAGTTTGCCAATGACCATTTGGATGATCCAGAGGAGTCATGGGAGAAAGTCATGTGGTCAGATGAGACCAAAATAGAACTTTTTGGTCATAATTCCACTAACCGTGTTTGGAGGAAGAAGAATGATGAGTACCATCCCAAGAACACCATCCCTACTGTGAAGCATGGGGGTGGTAGCATCATGCTTTGGGGGTGTTTTTCTGCACATGGGACAGGGCGACTGCACTGTATTAAGGAGAGGATGACCGGGGCCATGTATTGCGAGATTTTGGGGAACAACCTCCTTCCCTCAGTTAGAGCATTGAAGATGGGTCGAGGCTGGGTCTTCCAACATGACAATGACCCGAAGCACACAGCCAGGATAACCAAGGAGTGGCTCTGTAAGAAGCATATCAAGGTTCTGGCGTGGCCTAGCCAGTCTCCAGACCTAAACCCAATAGAGAATCTTTGGAGGGAGCTCAAACTCCGTGTTTCTCAGCGACAGCCCAGAAACCTGACTGATCTAGAGAAGATCTGTGTGGAGGAGTGGGCCAAACTCCCTCCTGCAGTGTGTGCAAACCTGGTGAAAAACTACAGGAAACGTTTGACCTCTGTAATTGCAAACAAAGGTTACTGTACCAAATATTAACATTGATTTTCTCAGGTGTTCAAATATTTATTTGCAGCTGTATCATACAAATAAATAGTTAAAAAATCATACATTGTGATTTCTGGATGTCTCTCACAGTGGACATGCAGCTACGATGACAATTTCAGACCCCTCCATGATTTCCAAGTGGGAGAACTTGCAAAATAGCAGGGTGTTCAAATACTTATTTTCCTCACTGTATATGGTCCCTCTTCCAGGTACTGTAGTGTACCTGTCAGGAGCTTGTTCTGGGCCAAATGCAGTCGGGACAGGAACGACTGACTGATCCAAGTATACAGGAAGTAATGTATTTTACATTACATAACAAAAATGTCTAGTTACTGACACAATCTGTTATATTAAAAATCCAGATCAGAGGAGAGTCAGCCTCATTTTTCCTACTGTTACAGTTTTAAATCAAATCTGTTTCTTAAATCTAGCAAATGCATTTATGGCTCCACTCACCTATAGGACCTCCGGTAACGACACACACACAAATAGAGAAAACGAGGAGTCCAGTCCAAATCAAACCAACGGTGTAGGCCATATCGGCTCGGTTGTGTTTTCCCAAAGCCTGAAAAGCAACACGGAGCTGATCACCTGCTGAATCGCAGGTGATAAGAAGCGCCTGCAGGTTTTACGGCCCACTCCCTTTCCAGCAATCCTGTTTTATGGCAGGTTATAAATGGTTACAGGTGACACTGACGGTACCAAAGAGCAGGACCAAGTCTGAGTTTCATTTCCCCTGAAACCTTGTGGAAGAATATTTTGTTTGAACTTCACAGGAGGGGAAGTTTGGGCTACATTCATCTTTACTCGATAAAGGCTGGCCCTATTTTACAGTTCAGAAGTGAATTGTCTTCTTGTTTTAAACCTTCATGTGATTTTTTTATTGTGTTTTCCTTTTGTAGATTTTCATATCTTTGTGGATTATTGTAAAATTTGATTGGGACAGTGCATGTTAATTAACAAACATGGAATGCATCCGGATTATAGCAGAGGGCTAATGTCCATCCGTGTTGTCTCTTTGTAAACAGACTGTTGGTTGTCAGAGACAATGGAAATGGAAGTTTTATATTACCTCCATTTCTTCTTTCTCCTCTTTACTTCTGACGTGGTTGAACTGTGACCCCCCCCCCCCCCCCCCCCCGCCGCTGCCATTCTGCTCAAATCTCCATCTTTAATCTTCAAGTCATGATGAAGAGGCTACAATTGGTAACTTTTTTTTTAAATATTATGAAATCACCTGGCGCTGACCTTCCTTCTCTGTTTCTGCTGAAATGAGTCAGGATGAAGAGCAGAATCTGTCCTCTAAGAGCAATTTTTTTAAATGTAAATGGCCTGTATTTTTATAGCGCTTTTCTAGTCCTAACGACTACACAAAGCGCTTTTAGATAGATAGATACTTTACTGATCCCCGAGGGGAAATTCAAGGTCCCAGTAGCTTAAAAACATCACACACAACATACACATACAGCATAAACAGGATGATCAAATAACAAATCCACATGAATAATATGGACAATAAAAGAAAAGATACTAAATAAAACTCCACAGTAATGTACTGAGGGATGTATAAGCATGAGAGGCTTGCAGTGATTCAGTCTGCATGGTGAGGTGCTCTATGAGAGGGGGTGTCATGGTGGTATAGTGCAAATAAGTCCAATAGTGCAATAATAAAGTCTAGAGACCAGCATTAAATATGGACAATATAAGAAAATAATGTAGGCATAGAAATATAAAAACAGTATTGCAGTGCAAGGATAAAGTAAAAAAAAAAAACATTAAATATGGGCATTATAAGGGCATAAAGTAGACTGTAGGATAGACACAAATCAACAGTCAATATTACAGGTTTGAAGTAATAGGGTTACAGCCATTGTTCAAGTATTAAGTTAGATCTCAGTACAGGCTGGGGGAAGGAGGGATGGAGGGGTTGTGCATATGGGCTAATATAGCCAGACATATGGGCTAATATAGCCAGCATATGGGCTAATATAGCCATAGTACATAGTCTATATATAAGACCTTCCACTTCCGGGATTGCTCTGGTGCTGACGGAAATTCCACTCATGTCCTTCTTTTCGACCAGATGACCTATTACTTTATGCTTTTTTCTTTGAGTTGTAATTCTAACCTCCGGTGGATTTGTGAGGACTATGGTTAACTGCTCCTCAGATCTCTGCAGGGTAAATCCAGACAGCTAGCTAGACTATCTGTCCAATCTGAGTTTTCTGTTGCACGACTAAAACTACCTTTGAATGTACACATGTTCCTTCCTGAGGCTATATTGCAGCAGCACCGTTGCTCCATGCCGATTGTGATTGGTTTAAAGAAATGCCAATAAACCAGAGCAGTTTTTCTCCCATCCAGGAATGCTGTGTGGACTAGCCAGACCCTCTTTTGCAGCGCTGTGGAGGAAGGTCTGGCAATGCGAGACCACAAAGTACAGGCACCATTCACACACTATAGCCGAGGGTGCCATACAAGGTGCCACCTGCTCACTAGTTAAACAGATAAAATTATGGCGCAGCATCAGGAGCAATTTGGGGTTCAGTGTCTTGCCCAAGGACACTTCGACATGGGACTGCAGGGCCAGGGACCAAACCACCAACCTTCCCATTGGCATGGGACTGCTCTACCATCTGAGCCACAGCCGGCTCACATCATGTCCAATCATTTCTGTTTAGTGTGAAATCTTGTAGCGCTGGATTACAAGACAAACTCATGTGTAACTTGACATTCTTTAACAACTAAAAGGAGAAAATTTCAATTCATCCTCTGTGTTTGGTCAGCTTGGCTTCCCCCCCCCCCCCCCTTCTCAAGGGACATAATAAGCTAGCAAGTGTTCTGTTAAACTTAGGCCTCCTGCACACTGCCTGCGTGGCGTGTCCATTTTCATTTTGGCTCCCATGTTAACAGGTTAGAGCTTGCACACTGCCTGCGTGACACGCGTATCTCAGGAGCGCCGAAAACACGTGCATGCTAGAAATAGGACTGATGCCTATTTTTCACGCGACACGCAAGCGTGTTGGAAGCGTTTCCAGGCAAAATAGAAATACGAAAAGATGTTTATATGTCATTTTGACACGAATACATTTAATGAATGACATTTTGGTGTTTGAAAGTCTCTAGGTTTTGACATAAATGCAGATATAAATGTAATTAATATATATATATATATATATATATATCGATTTTCAAATATTGCACCTGTCAATACAGAACAAAATATTCTGGAGCCTATTTTGCCGTCAATACGGCCGACGTTGTCTTTGCTGTAATCAAATCGTATATATTTATCAACGGGAAACATACATGTGTACGGACAAGGCTAGCAGCAGCAGCAGCGCCGCGTCAGACACGTTTCTGGTGTGCAAAGACGTAGAAAACACCACGCAGCCGCCACGCAACTGACACGCAACGGAAACGCCACGCTCACGTCACGCAGGCAGTGTGCAGCCGGCCTTAATCATACAGTAAGTAACCTAGCTCCATTTTAGCTAAATGTCCAAACCGGTGTCTCATGAATTAGTCTCAAGTTCCAAATCAAACACTACGTCGTGGTTATACCAGTATTAGTAGAGGACCTGACCTGCTAGAGTCAGGACAACAACCTAATCATGACTGTCAGCAAGACTAAAGAAATGATAGTGGACTTTGGGAAGACAGCAGGGAAGGAACTAGGCCCCCCTTGATATCAACGGGTCCTTGGTGGAGAGGGTAAACAGCTTTAAGTACCTCGGTGTTCACATCACCGAGGGTCTGACCTGGATGCTGCATACTGACTCAGTGGTGAGAAAGCAACAAGTCCTCCAAAACATACGACAATATGGTAACTTTATTCCTACCCTCTATTATGACCCATTGAAACCTTTTGGTAGAATTAACAGGAGGAGACATTTGGGCTACATTAAACTCTTCTATTGATAAAGGCTGGGCCTCTGCTGCTGCACATTTGTTATTTTACAGTTCAGAAGTGAATTATTTTCTTGTTTATACCTGATTTGTATTGTGTTTTCCTTCTATAGATTTTCATATTGTAAAATGTTTGTCTCTTTATAAACCGACTTTTTGGTTGTCAAAGACTAAGGTTTTTATGTTACCTCCATTTCTTCTTCCTCTTCTCTACTTCGGGCCCTTCTGCTCAAATCTTCAAGTCATGATGAAAAGGCTAAAGGGAAAAAAATAGTTTAAACATTATGAAATCACCTAGAGTAGATTGAAATCTCTGATCTACACATTTCTTCACACATCTGTTGCTGAGTGGCCTGGCGCTGACCTTCCTTCTCTGTTTCTGCTGAAATGAGTCAGGATGAAGAGCAGATTCTGTTTGACACTGAACCTAAAGGCTCGGACACACCAACCCGATGGCCGACCGTCGGCAGGAAAGGCAGTCGGACTGATCATTCGCCTCCCGTCGGTCCAAAAAGTGCCTCGGAACACACCAAAGCGACGCCAACTTGAGCGTACGCTCTGCGCATGTGCAAGTCGTGATACGTCTCCATTACAGCAGGTGGCGCTAATCTGTATTGTCGCCCAAAAAATGTAAACCGGAAATGACGAACGCATCACGACCATTGTTCAGAATACGATCTCATATTTTACAAAAATAGTTCACCGAAACATGTTTCTGAAAACATCTTAAGCGAGAAATAGGCCGTGCAGTGGATGAATCTGTTTGTTTTTTGATCAACAAAGGTCAGTTTGAAAGATTTTTGTCAGATTTTGAGAGGCGTGTCACGCTCATCCCGCTATTCATTTCCAGCTAGCACTCCACCAATCAGATTGGTCATTGAGTCCGACTGCCCGCCTTCCGATTCAACAAGTCAAATTGGCCCAAATTAAAGCCAACGGCTGCTCCGACTGACGACGGCACGGAACACACCGGACAGACTCGCTAGACTGTCCGACGGCCGATAATCTTGTTGGTGTGTAGCTCCTTAAAACACACAACACATTTTCCTATGGGTGAAACAAAACGGCTAGACATAGTTGGGTCGGATCATGTTCTCACCACAAAGGAACATTACTATAGAGTACCAGAGCTCATTTGTAATTGGACCGGTGGTCTCGGTCTGGTTGTTTTGGTCCGCACCAGAGTACGATGGCTGTATTTAAATCTGCACACCGAGGGTGTTAATGCTCCAGGCTTCGATTCAACCGAACCAAACCAGGCAATGATCAGTGATCGATCAATCAATCAATCAATCAATCAATCAATCAATCAATCAATCAATCAATCAATCAAATGTAATTAAAGTGTAAAATAACCATTAGAGATGGTCTCAGTGCACCTTACCATTAAAGTAACATATATAACAGACAGCAACGAAACAATCAGCATTAAAGCTGATTTAAATGTGTAAGCACCATTCAAGGTGCCATTTTGTTAAAATCAGCAAGACGACCACATGACAGGAAATTACATCAGTGAAAAGGACCCCTGATCAGTTTAACTGCTGCATTCCAATGTTAGTAAATCTCTGATAAATATAAGTTAAGACATTTTTAGGGTACGTTAAGTTCTTTGGTTAACATGTCAAATGGTATGACCCAAGTAAAACATTGAAAAACATTCTTTTGAATACAAATTAATATTTTGTGTAAAAAATGATTGATTTTTCACACCAAGGCCATATGCTGATATATGTGTCAATTATAATGCCTGACCATGCCTGGTTCAAGAGGTTATATGAATTTAGTTACTATTTAGAACATTTGTATGTGTTTATTGTTTGTATTTTAAGTAAGTTAAAAGTGTAAATGGAGGTTATTTAGCTAGGCTAGCCTAGGCTAAATCATTATAGTGCATGGCCTTAGTGTTTAAAAAAAGATTTAGCCTTAAATAAAAATGTGTATATCATTCCTTTGCAATGTTACAATAATTGCATAACAATTTAATAACAGAATGAGGCAGTTGAACTGTGACCCCTAATGTGGTACATGAACAGCAGCTTTAAAACACCTAAAACATTCAAGGATTATTTAATTTAAGTATAAAATGTTACTTAAATATTAAAAATGCTGTTTAAAGTTGATCAAATTGAATTCAGATAAATGCACCAGAATTAACTATAGCCGCTTTCCGACCAAGTAGTTACAGGAACGAAGTTCTAGGAAAAGTCCACTTCTGAACAGATCTACTAACTACTCTCCCCCAAAACTGTTTTTTCCAATTGCATTCGCACTGGCCAAGTGGCCATAGGGACTGGTAGGAGGAGTAAGGGAGTGATGCAAGCACGGCAACGGTCTTTATAGCATTAAAATCAGAAAACAAATACACCAAAACAAGTATGAACTAAATACTAAATCTAATGTATATAGCATATTTGTCATAATTTAAACAAGTCTCCCGAAGAGAAATATCTCTCTCCCCTGCCTCTGCCTGCTGCGTGGTGGACGTGTGTGTGTGTGACTGTGTGTGTGTGTGTGTGTGTGTGTGTGTGTGTGTGTGTGTGTGTGTGTGTGACGGCCGGCGAGTTGCAGGACACGCTTGTGGAGTTTAACTCCAAAAAGACAGTTAACCACAGGTTCCCGTTAATCTTATGATGGACATGTGTTGTGTAGATGATTTTGTTATTAAGCACAATCTTGATTTGATGTTTTTAACTGAAACCTGGTTAGACCATAATAACGGTGCTGCTGTTCTCATTGAGTCAGTTCCCCCTAACTTCAGTTTTATGAGTGAGAATAGAGTGAATAAGAAAGGAGGTGGAGTTGCCATTTTATTTAATGACTCATTCCAATGTATGCAAATATCTTATGGAAATTTTACTTCTTTTATATATGTGGCTCTTCAGATAAGGTCCTCCCCTCGAGCTATATTTCTAAATATCTACAGGCCACCTAAATACTGTGCAACCTTCTTTGATGACTTCACTGAACTGCTGTCTATAATCTGTATTAACTTTGACTGTGTAATTATTGTTGGTGATTTTAACACTCATGTTGTCAACCCCCAGGATAGAGGGACCAAAGAACTGTGTTTTGTTTTCGAGAACTATGGACTGACTCAGCATGTGACGGAGCCCACGCACAATAAGGGGCACACTCTGGACTTGATTATCTCCAAGGGTCGAAACATTTCCAAGGTTGAGGTGACTAACGTTGCTCTATCTGATCATTCCTGTGTTTTCTTTAATGGCACTATCTCTGTGCACAAAAGTGTTCAAACAAAGGTAATCAGAAAACGGTATATCACTGAAAACACCAGTGACACATTCATTCAGCTTTTCTCCTCCACACCCACCCTCTCAGGGGTCTCAGTCACTGAGCTTGTAGATAATTTCAATTATAAAATTACAAATGTTATTGATGCTATTGTGTCTTTACAGGTCTTTACAGGTCTCCCTAAAAAATCACTCAGACAGCTGCAGCTGATTCAGAACGCTGCTGCTCGAGTCCTCACTAAGACCAAGAAAGTGGATCACATTACTCCAGTTCTATAGTCTTTACACTGGCTTCCAGTGCCTCAAACAATTGATTTAAAAATACTTTTGCTGCTTTATAAATCACTAAACGTTTTAGGGCCAAAATACATTTCTGACCTGCTAATACACTATGACCCACCCAGACCTCTCAGATCGTCTGGGACAGGTCTGCTACACTATGACCCACCCAGACCTCTCAGGTGGTCTGGGACAGGTCTGCTACACTATGACCCACCCAGACCTCTCAGGTGGTCTGGGACAGGTCTGCTACACTATGACCCACCCAGACCTCTCAGATCGTCTGGGACAGGTCTGCTACACTATGACCACCCAGACCTCTCAGATCGTCTGGGACAGGTCTGCTCTCTGTCCCCAGAGTCAGAACTAAACAGGGGGAAGCAGCGTTCAGTTTTTATGCTCCACATATCTGGAACAAACTCCCAGAAACCTGCAGGTCCGCCGCAACTCTCAGTTCTTTCAAATCAAGGCTGAAGACCTTTCTATTTGATGTTGCCTTTCTTTAAATAAATGTTCATTTATAAGTCCTTTGAGAGGCCTGGTTTGGAACCTGTGTTTCAACAGAAAATGAGTAAAAGTATAAGTCCTCTGGGAGGCCTGAGTTGGACTCGGTTAACTTGTTAAGTCCTTTAGATGGCGCAGTTTGGAACTGGTAAAGCCCTCTGAGAGGCCAGGTTTGGAACCTGAGTTGCAACAGAAAAAGAGTTAAGGTATAAGTCCTCTGGGAGGCCTGAGTTGAACTCGGTTAACTTGTTAAGTCCTTTGTAAGGCCTAGTTTGGAACTGGTTAAGTCCTCTGGGAGGCTAGTTTTGGAACCTCAGTCGCAACAGAAAACATAAGTCCTCTGGGACGCCCGAGTTGGACTTGGACTTGGTAACTGCTCTTTACTGTTTTATATAAAGCACTTTGAATTGCCCTGTTGCTGAAATGTGCTATACAAATAAAGCTGCTTGCCTTGCCTTTTATGCTCATCTACGAAAGAACTATGTTTGTGGGGAAGGAAATGATGGAGACATGAAATTGATAATTGGGTAATACTAAAATGAATGATTAAATTCCAAAATGTTTAAGTGATGTTTAGATTGTTGACAGCTGTTGCCTTCATCAAATCTAACCTGTGACAGTGTTGGCCAACACAAACTAGATAGGTTTGAGTGAAGTTATTTGAAGGTTTTTTTGGTCGGTTAAATGACAGCTGTGAGATCAGCGTAGAGAAAAGAGTGAAAGAACAGAGACGGGGTGCAGGAACTTGAGACATTTGAGATAACATCTCCGATGCCGGCGACTAAGAAGGAGTGTGAAGAACAAGAGATCTATTCACAAGCCTTGCGTTACGTTGTTGATTTGATTAACATCACTATAAGGGTTTTCATCAAGTGCAAGTCGATTAAAAGATGTGCATGAGAAATTCAATGTAACAAGGTTTAAGATCATGCAAGAAACGATGAAGGATAAGTTTAGAACCATGCTATCAGGACAAAGAATAATGTGATCGCCCCAAAGATTTGGCTGGCAGCATTGTTTAATGAGGGGATCGCAGAGGAAAAGAAAACGCCTCTGCCATGATTAGCATTGTTAGTGTTTCATGTACTCTGTAATTGATATATTTTGGATAATCATCAATCAAAATGGGTTCATATTGTTGTATGTCACAGTGTATTGTCTGTTAGACTGTACCTCAGCTATGATAAAAAAGGGAGGATTGATTGGTTGGATATTCACATGTTTAAAATGTATTTCATATCTTGTATGTAGTGTACTACACAAGAAGGTTAGTCTGGGGACAACCTTCACCCACAGGAATAGATTGGAATGTGTGAATCTATTAGACGCATAAGCCATAAAAGGTGTAGTTTGAAAGTAACTGTTCCACTGAAATAGATAGCCGGGATTGTGTGAGGACAAAAAGTATAAAGAAGGAGTTATTCTGACAGTTCACCGAGAAACTTTGGCATATACATTTGGTGCATGTCAACTGTTCTCCCTTTCATGAAAGTTTGTTTGTTTGTTGTGTGAATAAAGCTACATTTATTCACACAAACTTTGGCTTACAGGGCAAGCCAAAGTTTTTCCTAATTTGAATCCAGATCTTGAGCGAGAGGGATACAATTGGGCATGCGCCCACAGACGTTAAACGGGTTAGACGGGTAGCGAGGCACAGTCGTCGCTCATCCAGTACAGGAGCTTTTGCAAGTTAGCTGCCCAGTAGTGTCGCCTGAAGTTAGGGAGCGCCAGACACCCCTCAGCCTTCGGAGACTGTAATATCGCCTTTCGGATCATAGCAGGTTTGCTGCCCCATAGATATTGCCCTGTCCGGCTTGTCGAAAAAAAACTTAGCAAGAATGGACCACCAGATCTCGTGTCTCTGGACGGAGACCAGTGAAGGATATTAGAAGCTCTTTTCCGGTGATGGCTGAGCGTTACTGAGCAGCCTCCAACTGAGCTTGAAGACGTAGATGTGACGTGAGCAACCTGTCTGAAAGTTGGAAGTCTTCTGGTAGCTGTGCCAAGAGAAATCTCAATCATTCCCAATCTAGCAGAGACGGAGAGCGTAGGTATATGTAAGGAGATAACATAGGCACAGGCTAATTACTGATCACTAACATGATAGTTAACATTAGTAATTACACTTAAACAGCTAATGGAAGTCCAAACTGCCTGAGAGCTTCTCCTGTACTATACGGAAATTCCTCTACTATGAGACAGTAAGTCTCGTGGTTATGACCCAATCGTTAGCCTATTTTTATAAAAACGTCTGCTACGGTGCCATAACGTGAGGTACAAGGTAATGGAGCCTTTTATACATTGTCGTGTTTCTTTAGAAATAAACAACGGACAAATAGAGTCTTTAAACGCTTCAGATGTAAAGTTATTCTCTGTCAAAGTGACGTCAAAATGAATGGCAGTCAATGGGATGCTAACATCGGGTGATCGTTTGGTAGCATCAAAATTGCGCCATAGGAGGTTCGAGTTCTGAAGCGAAGCTTACCCCCTTGGTCTCAATTGGGAAGTCAATATTTTATTTGGTTGTCTCCGTAAAGTTTAAATACTACATTTGTGCGCAACACAACATTTCAGCTGTTGTGCAACCACTTTCCACACATGTGAGTTTGCCGTGAAAACATACAGGCAATGCAATTTTCTGTTCACATTAATGGTGCATGTTAAAATCCGGTGCTAATATGGCACCGGTGCACGGTATCTAGCTACCGGACGGAATAGCCTCATTACGGTGCCACTTAAATGTCTGCGCTGCTCTCTGATGCTCCGAAACCCATGTTAGAGGCAACAGAAACATCGCTGCATATCACACTAGTAAACACAAATAACATGTTACACTTGGCAGCAGGTAACGTTAGCCTACCATTAGCTCCAGTAGTAACTGGATCAAACAAGGTTAAAATGCTGACAGTTAAACGGTGTAAAAGTGTGACTGTATTTTACTGTACAGGATTCCAACAGCGGGGACGTACAACAGTCTGCCGCTAAAGCTATGAGCTAAAAAGACACAAACTAGCACTGGTCACTGCTACGCAGATGTGACAAAATGTTGCTTTTACTGGTAAACTGGTAAACCTCGTAGTGCGTTCAAAGTTGTTGTAAAATACCCTTTTCTCATCTGTTTTTGTCTTTTAACAACAATTTACTGGTGAAAGAAGTCATTATTGTTAAAAGTTATTGTTATGAAATTTTTAATAATCATTTAAATCCTCCCCTTTTTTGTGCTGATCCAAAAATTGATCCGATCCGTGACTCAAAACAGTGATCCAATCTGTGATTTTTGTGCTCTGTTGCACCCCTATTTGAGAGGGATGGGAAATTATATTGCAAGCAGTTATCTAATTGTTTCATTATTAAAATGTGGGGTATAGTTACATAAGAAATGAATGGCTCCAAATATAGGCAGTTTAAAACATGGCAACCGTATTGTCAATTTTGGCAAACAAAAACTGATGCCTGGCTGACAAGCCGGCAACCACTTTAAAAACTGAGTGTTGAGCCCTGAAATACATAAACAAAAATTTATAATATCTTTTCAAATGACTTAATATTTTAGAAAAATAAATAACAAAATTACAAAATTATATTTTGTAAGCCTTACAAACAATGACATTCAAGATGGGTGTAATATAATTAGTTATTAAGTTACAAAATATATTTTGTACAATTAAGGTCTGCATGCTTGAAATCCCTCTACACCATACAAACGCTACTGCCTAAACACACTGACTGGTCATCTTTTGTGGACGTTGTTTACAATGGGTAAACGTAATTCAGAGGGCAGATTCAACGTAGCTTCAACACAACCATAAATCAGGCATTAGTGAGAGTGAGAACGACAGGGGAGCGAGTGACCTCAGTACCTGAGTGGTAAAGCAAGAGAAGAGCAACCGTGAGCGCTATCGGAGCGGCTGTGTGAGGGAAAAGCAATAGCAGAGACAATGTATAGTGAGTTAACAGAGAACATCAAGCTTCTTAAGACTTGGAACGTGGAAAAGGTGGCCATGTTGGGCGTAGAGGAGGCAGCAAACGTGGTAAAGGTGGCAAGGTTGGGGGTAGGTGAGGGGGAAAACGTGGAAAATGTGGCATGGTTGCCTGTAGGGGAGGGTGAAAACGTGGAAAAGGTGGCCAGGTTGGACGTAGGGGAAGGGGCAAACGTGGAAAAGGTGGCCAGGTTGGACGTAGGGGAAGGGGCAAACGTGGAAAAGGTGGCAAGGTTGGACGTAGGGGAGGCAGCAAACGTGGGAAAGGTGGCCAGGTTGGACGTAGGGGAGGCAGCAAACGTGGAAAAGGTGGCAAGGTAAGAAAAGAGTCAAGGAAAAGGTCGCGAACTTAAATTCCTGGTGCACCAGCGAGATCTACATCATTTTGACGTCACATTGGCGCGCGACAGGTCGGCTGCGGCTACTGTAAATAGACCCTTAGTCTCGCATTGCCAGACCTACCTCCCCAGCGCTGCGGAGAAGCTTTACTGGAACGGTGTTATTTGCTGCATTTTGTTTTTGTGTGCGTATTTCAGGTCTATGTGTCTGTAATGATTGAATAATAACAACATAGTGTAAAATAAAATCCCCCCAATGAGGGATTAATAAAGTACTTTATTTCATGCATTCTACTTTAACTTTAAATGTTAAGCTCTACTCACTCTAGTCACGCGGTTTCTCAATCAGGGTATGATGCTTTACTTCATCCTCTTTATAATTTCTCAAATCATGCTGAGACAACGCCTTTGCACTTTTTTATTCTTCCTCTTTCAACCTTTTGAAAGACATGTTCAAATAAGGGTATGAAGAGGGATAAGGGGTTTGGCCATTTCCCCTATAAAGAAAATGTGCCTTTCCTCTGACCGATCACTGCAGCAGCACCTTCCCTTCAAACACTGAGAAGAAAACCGTCTTCAGAGCATCTGTCAGACATCTTTCTCAACCAAAGCAGGTACATGAAATAAGAAGGTGTACATTTTCCCTCCTCGGGGCAAGATTAACTGCAACTTATTAGTTCATTAATGATTAATGTGCTGATCATTTTCATGATTAGTAATTTAGTCTGTAAACAGTCAGAAAATAATGAAAGAAAATCAGCATTTTCCTAAAGCAGAGGTTACATCTTTAAATTATTTGTTTAGCTGATAGTCATACACCTAAAGATACTCTAAAATGGACATGAGTACAAGTCATTTTGTTTTGTCTAACTACTGTGGAGAGCTTCTGTTTGTTAGTTATTTAGCAGCATTTTTAAAAAGCCTGTTAACGGATTTGCAAACATTTCCTGAAATGCAAACATATATAAATATATTTATTATTAATAATATTAATGAATATTTGTGTCCCTTTCTGTAGGGGCCAGAAGATCCTGCTGGCAACAGACGCAAAGGTGAGTTATTTAATGATCATCTCAGGAGACTGACTTGTAAAAAATATTTGAAATGTTGTCCAACATTGAGTTAAATAGGCTACACACGGTCAACAGCTGCAGGCGACTCATCTGCCAGAGTAAAGCTATTTCTTTAGAATCTACATTTTAAGTTTGTGGGTTTAGTTCTTCATATTGTTTGTTATCTGTTTTTGTGAGAATTCCATGTGTTAAATGTACTCTGTTATTAAAACTGACCTGTGTGCAGATGGCTGGTCTGTGCTGGATGGTTGTGGTTCTGGCCTTCTTGCTGTCTGACAGTGTGGCTGCTGAGGAACAGGAATGGATTGCAAGGATCATACATGGCATCAAGAAAGAGTAAGTCCACAAAAAAAGTTGCTCTTTGCCTGAGTAAAACTTCTCTGATTCCAGCTTGTTAAATGTGAATTCTCTCCTCTGTGACAGTAAACTGAATATCTTTGAGTTGTGGACAAAACAAGACATTTGAGGACGTTGTCTTGGGCTTTGGAAAGCACTGATTTTTCAACTAACCCTAACCCACATTTTCTGACATTTTATAAACAAAACAACTAATCCATTCATTCAGAAAACAATGTGCAGATTAATCGACTATGAAAATAGTCGTTAGTTGCAGCCCTAGTTATCTGTGACTCTTTGGGTATAATATGCATATATAATGGGAAAAAAAGGTAGAAAGTTTGAATTGTGTGAGTATGAATAAAGAAGTAATTGAACCAATTCATTCAGAATTATAATGGATTGATGAAACAAAAAAACTGATTTAATGTAGTCCCTACCAATTTTAGTTTTAAAGGCCCTACAGATACCCCAGCCTGAGAGAAAGTAGCTTTTGTATTTAGAGAAATAATATATTACTCAAAAAACAGTAATGGTAATAATCTCAATCCTCATTTATGACCCACCAGACGTGTGTGGTGGTGTCTGTATCTGCAGAGAACCTGGATTCTCTCTTTTCTTTTCTTTTTATTATTATTTTATTTTGTTTCTGGGCGGGGTCAAAGAGTCTTTGGGCCCCATGTGGGTGTGTAACCCCCGGCCAATAACAGTGTGCAGTTCTTATTTCCCAACCGCCGCTTTTCCCGCCATTATGGACAGATTTTACGGACACAGAAACAGACAGGATGAAGCTTTGCATTCATAATCCGACTGTACTTCTCCTTCCCACCGAGGAGTGGGTGTGTTTATTTGTGCTTTGGAAGATAATATATCAGATTTCTCTTACGCTCTAAAACCAGCCTCTGGAGACTCGACCAGCTGAGTCGCAGCGAAGCCATCAGCTGGTTCGAGCTGAGACGGGCCGCTTCAGACCGCTGCAACTTTTCCTGCAACGTCCTAAAATGGTTGAGAATCGTTGGTCTGAACTGCACTTAAATCTTCCACAAACTTAGGGAAAACACTACCATTGATTATACACAATGTTCATTTTAATATCCATTTATTTGTAAGTTGTTTTCTGCTGAACTTTATTTAGTCAGATTATTCAGTTGGACTCTACATAAGTCTACAAAAGCTACTTTCTCTCAGGCTGGGGTATCCGTAGGGCCTTTAAAACTAAAAATGTTAGGGACTACATTAAATCAATCCATTATAATTCTGAATGAATTGGTTCAATTACTTGTTTATTCATACTCACACAATTGAAACTTTCTACCTTATTTTTTTTCCCATGCATGATTTTCTTTTATGGATATTTAATGATTATTTATTTGATTTCGAGCTGCAACTGACAACTATTTTAATTGTCAAAATGCCAGAAAATGGTGAAAAATGTGGATCAGACGGGTGTGGTGGTGTCTGTATCTGCAGAGACCCTGCCCTCTGCCTGGATTCTCTCTTTTCTTTTCTTTTTATTTTGCTGTGTGCCGGACGTTTCTGGGCGGGGTCAAAGAGCCTTTGGGCTCCACATGGGTGTGTAACCCCCGGCCAATAACAGTGTGCAGATTGCGCAGCCCGTTCTTATTCCCAAACCGCCGCTTTTGCCCTAAGCGCCATATCGACAGATTTTACGGACACCGTCATAATCCGACTTTGCTTCACCCCTTCCCAACAAGGAGTGGGTGTGTTTATTTGTGCTTTGGAAGATAATATATTCGATTTCGTTCAATAAACAGTGTGAAATGCCGATTCCAAAAATGTTAGTTCTGGAAATACATAAATGACCAATTGATCAGAGTTTTTCCTACCATTACAAGGCTTAAGTGTGATTTATAGTTGTGCGGAGGCTCCACGCAGTGCTTTCGCCGTAGCCTACGTAAGTGGCCTGAAGTTTATACGTGTGTGTTGGTGTGTGCGTCGAGCCGGCATGTGTGTGTGTGTTTGTGTGGGGAGTGTGTGTGGTAGAGCGAGGGAGAAGTGACAGAGTGACGGTGACTATCTTCGGAGCGAGTAGCGAGTAGCGAGTAGCGACTCTAGAGTCATAGTTAGGGAAAAGAAGTGTCCCCCCTGTGCTTTCTGACCATGTTGGGAAATCTGTAGCAGGACAGGTTATCTGTAAAGTGTCTCGAGATAACTGTTGTTATGATTTGATACTATAAATAAAATTGAATTGAATTGAACTAATCCATTAATCTTTGAAGCTTTAATTTGATTATTTTTTTTTTGGAGGGAGTCTAAGATCTAAGATTTTCATGCTAACAGATGCTTCTTTGTAATTGTTGTGCATCTGACAATGAACTTGAAACCATGATACTCATTAAATGTTTTCCTTTGGCAGGTATGACCTCGGTGACGCCTTCAGTCTGGCTGTGAACATCCCACAGGACCAAGACACAAATGATCTGCAGCAAATCTTTGAGGATGACCCAGCAGACAAAGTGAAACAAACGGTTTCAGAGGGTGAAGTGTACCAGGGCAGCCGGGTGGTGGCAGCAGCACAACCAGAGGCATTGTCACGTATTCTAGAAAATATGCAACCCTTATTTGAAAGCAGCAAAGGTCATTTCCTCCTCATCTACTCTGAAGAATCCCCATGTGGTCCGACATGTACAAAAAATGAAAATGACGACAGAATTACTGGCGAGATTAATGACATAATTCATAACTGGGGAAGTTATGCACTTGTGTTTTCTAAAGTAGACAATGTCCCTGGCGCAGACGAGTCTCAGCTGGCTGAATCCTTTAAACATCTTGGGGTTTCTAAACTTGGGCTTGACCACATATTCCGATGTTATGAACCTGAAGGTGTTCCTTGTCATTGCACCAGCTGCTTATCAAATGGAGATGTTACGCCCGCATGTGTTGCTAATGATGCTCAGTCTAATCAAGAGCAGGTTAAGGGTACAGTCCCTCCAACGGGCACAGACAGACGTGGCCATGGAAAAGGTGGCAAGGTTGGGCATAGGGGAGGAGGCAAACAAGGAAAAGGTGGCAAGGTTGGGGGTAGGGGAGGAGGCAAACAAGGAAAAGGTGGCAAGGTTGGGGGTAGGGGAGGAGGCAAACAAGGAAAAGGTGGCGATGTTGGGGGTAGGAGAGGTGGAAAACGTGGAATAGGTGGCATAGTTTGGTGGAGAGGAAGGGGCAAACGTGGAGGTGGCCAGGTTTGGTGGAGAGGAGGGGAAAAACATGGAAAAGGTGGCCAGGCTTGGTGGAGAGGAGGGGGAAAACGTGGTATAGTTTGGTGGAGAGGAGGGGGCAAACGTGGAAGAGGTGGCATAGTTTGGCGTAAAGGAGGGGGCAAACATGGAAGAGGTGGCCAGGTTTGGTGGAGAGGAGGGGGAAAACGTGGAAAAGGTGGCATAGTTTGGCATAAAGGAGGGGGCAAACGTGGAAGAGGTGGCCAGGTTTGGTGGAAAGGAGGGGGAAAACGTGGAAAAGGTGGCCAGGTTTGGTGGAGAGGAGGGGGCAAACGTGGAAGAGGTGGCCAGGTTTGGTGGAGAGGAGGGGGAAAACGTGGAAGAGGTGGCATAGTTTGGCGTAAAGGACGGGGAAAACGTGGAAGAGGTGGCCAGGTTTGGTGGAGAGGAGGGGGAAAACGTGGAAAAGGTGGCATAGTTTGGTGGAGAGGAGGGGACAAACGTGGAGGTGGCCAGGTTTGGTGGAGAGGAGGGGGCAAACGTGGAAGAGGTGGGCAGGTTTGGTGGAGAGGAGGAGGCAAACGTGGAAGAGGTGGCCAGGTTTGGCGTAAAGGAGGGGGCAAACGTGGAAAAGGTGGGCAGGTTTGGTGGAGAGGAGGGGGCAAACGTGGAAGAGGTGGCCAGGTTTGGTGGAGAGGAGGGAGCAAACGTGGAAGAGGTGGCCAGGTATGGTGGAGAGGAGGGGGCAAACGTGGAAGAGGTGGCCAGGTTTGGTGGAGAGGAGGGGGCAAACGTGGAAGAGGTGGGCAGGTTTGGTGGAGAGGAGGGGGCAAACGTGGAAGAGGTGGGCAGGTTTGGTGGAGAGGAGGAGGCAAACGTGGAAGAGGTGGCCAGGTTTGGTGGAGAGGAGGGGGCAAACGTGGAAGAGGTGGCCAGGTTTGGTGGAGAGGAGGGGGCAAACGTGGAAGAGGTGGCCAGGTTTGGCGTAAAGGAGGGGGCAAACGTGGAAAAGGTGGGCAAGTTTGGTGGAGAGGAGGGGGCAAACGTGGAAGAGGTGGCCAGGTTTGGTGGAGAGGAGGGGGCAAACGTGGAAGAAGTGGCCAGGTTTGGTGGAGAGGAGGGGGCAAACGTGGAAGAGGTGGCCAGGTATGGTGGAGAGGAGGGGGCAAACGTGGAAGAGGTGGCCAGGTTTGGTGGAGAGGAGGGGGCAAACGTGGAAGAGGTGGGCAGGTTTGGTGTAGGGGAGTATGAGTTAAACTTTGAGGAGGGGGCAGAGGCAAAGCTAAAAGACGAGGCAAACGTAGTGCAGAAGGTAATAGCGAGAGCGACTGGTAAGAGAAACAGGTATTGAGACTGAGCTGATTGGACTGCAATGATACAGCTAAAATAACTTCATAAGGACCTGAGAATCTGAGCAGCAAGCCATTGAAGCTCACTGAGAAAAAAAGTGCCTCATGCTTAATAAAAATGTGCTTGTTTCTTTTACATCCTCTCGATTTAATGACTGCCTTCTAAATTTTGTTAATGCCTGCGACTATAAAACACCCGAGTTATGGCACTGATACTGAATGGATACATTTTTTAGGCTTTCAAAAGGATTTAGCTGGTGGTATTCTATATTTTTTGTTGTCATCCCATGAAATTAATAGAAACAACAGTTAAAGTATCTACTGATGTGTGTGTAAAACAGCCAAATATATATATTGTGTGTATGTGTCAGAGTTTTTATTAGAGATTAAGTTTATTAGAACTTCATTGTTGTCCAAAATTATTTAAAAAACAAACAAACTTATGAATGGTATTGAAAAACCAAACTTTAAAAAGCGACACTTTTAAGTAGGATTAGGTATCGTTTGGGTTTTTTCCGATACCGGTGCTAAAATGATACTTTTAAAATGGTGCCGGTGCCTAAACGGTGCCTGAACCGATACTTAAAAAAATAGGGTAATAGGGAATAGGGTATTTTACAATAACTTTGAATGCACCACGAGGCTTGCTAGTTTCAAGTGAATGCACCACGCTTGTTGTTTTTCCGACAATGGCACTAACGGCAGCTGCAGACTGCTTAACGTCCCGCTGTTGGAATCCTCTACAGTGAAATATAGACACCCTTTACACCGTTTAGCTGTCAGCATTTTAACCGTGTTTAATCCAGCTGCTAGCTAACGGTAGGCTAACGTTACCTGCTGTCGAGTGTAGTGTTAACTAGCATCACGTGCAGCGATTCTCCTGTTGCCTCTAATGTTTCAGAGCATCAGAGAGCAGCGCAGAAGGCATTTAAGTGGCACTGAAATGTGGCACCAAAATCTGCGTTGCAATTCGGTCCGGTAGATACCGGTCGTTTGGGCACTGGTGTCGTATTAGAACCGGGTTTCGGTACCCAACCCTACTTTTAAGTTTTAAAATATAAATACTTGGTATGAAAATACAGTTCAAACTGCCCAATAGTCTGAGCAAATTCCCAGGTTTAGGACAAATAAACCCCATTTGCTGGTACTATGTCATAATTTGAAATATATGTCAATTTTATTTGTATAGCACCTTTCATTACACATAAACCCAAAGTGCTTTACATTAAAAACAGCATACACATTAAATCAAAGCATGAATAAAATGAATAACACATTGATTTTCTATTTATTTTATTATAATAATATTTTTTAATAATATTTTAAATGGCTAAATAAAGATTAATGTGAATTAACCTAACTTTTAGTAATTTATACTCTGTGCTTCTGTAAAACTGCATTTTATAATGTTCTGTTTTTTCTGATTAAAGCATTGCTCAGCATCTATTCTGGTCTGTCTGTGTGTCAATCATTTGGGACGTCCTGCATTACATTACTATGCAGCACCCTGAAAAATAAAAGTAAGCGTAGAGCCGTGTAGTTAGTTAACTGATAATGTATAAAAAAAGGGCTGGATCCGAATATCACCTACAGAAGTTCTCTGAGGACTCTGCAGTTGCTGGGTGTATAAGTGATGGACGGGACGGGACAGGGAGTACAGAGCGCTGGTGGACAATGTTTTTGGGGTGGGCTTTTAAGAATCACCTGCTGCTGAACGCGGATAAGACCAGAGAGATGGTGATTGACTTCAGGAGGAGGGCAACAGCTCCACAGCCCCTGTGTATTCTTGGTAAGGATGTGTAAATGGTTGAGGACTACAGATACCTGTAACCGTAACTATTTATACTCGCGCGTGGTGGTGGTCACGACACTAGTTGCAGTCTTCTCCTGAACAGAGGTGGCGCTAATTAGCAAAGGCTACCGACTTTGCTATTTCTACAGACTAGAAGAAGAAAAAGGTAAACAATGTCAGAACTGGTAGCAGCATTGACGTCAATGTTTCGATTTGATTGGATGAGCTACTTGGTGGGATCGAGCCTTACATTCACCATAAAAGAACTCATCTTAACCCAGTACGTTTACAAGAGAGACTTGTAAAAATTGTGTATATATATATATATATATATATATATATATATATATATATATATATATATATATATATATATATATATATATATATATATATGCTATTATGTTGTATATTCATGTCGTTATGCTATGGACTATAACATCAAGGACATGAATTTATTGAGGAAAGGAAAATTTGCCAGGAACGTGATGTTTATTCAAAAAAAGAGCTTTATTAGCACACAACAAACACAGCCCACACAACAAATGGTAAACAAAATGTAACTGGCGGCATTCTGTCTTAATTCATTCGGTCCGTTTTGCAGATGTCTGTGGTGCGTTGCCCTTTACTTCTGCTGGCTGCGAAAAGGACACACAATCCATCCAGCACACTGTCTCACTTCCTGCAGCTGTAAAGACAATCAATAAAGACAATCAGTACCACGTGATGCACTGCGTATGGACACATCTATTAATTAATTAAAAATAGTCACATTGACCAAAAACGTGCACATTGTCGTAGAAAACAGGAAAAATTACTTACACACAATGCCGTCGTTGTCAACATCATGTAAATCTGGACTTGCTCCGAGCAAATATAGGTCACAGCCTCGTTATGAGGCGAGGTTAGTCTGTGAAAACAAAATGTATGGTTAAGATCGGTCTATTAACGGATCTCTTTCCTTATACAGCAGAATGAAAGCATATTCTTTAAATCTTATCCTTGCTCTGGTTGGTAGCGCCTACAATTTGTCTCTGAGTTGTGAAGACGGCGTACTGCTTCCTGTAAATTACAAAACCAAAAAAAAAAAAGACACTTTTATAAACCAACTTACACTGGCCCTCTTATTAGCTCTGCCTAATAATGAATCGCGCTGAAAGCAGCCAGGCACACATGCAGCTCTGTGCTGCTCGCATTTAAACTTGCATGCATAGTAGGGTTTAAAACATTACTGCCAAAGTCTAAGTAGCCTGTTTAACATCCAAATACAGCCATTGTACTTCTCAAGAGTTACTAAACAGCACAGACTAGCTCGCCGTTTCATTAATAATCAGGAGGTGACATGGAGGGGAAAAAAAACAAAAAACGCTCCATATATCTTCGAACAACTCCTGTGTGTTTCCTTTATGGTGCGTGGTTGTACTTCCGTGATAAGCAAGTGAAGTTAGACAGCGTGTACAGACAACTCTTTTACCAGTTAGCCTGAAATACTCCCATACTGCTCTCGGAGGAGTCATCTCCCTCCACTATTTTTCAAATCAAAGCAGAGGGCAGGGGGAGGGGCAGAGTGATAGAGAAAGACAAAGAGGAGGCAGATTAACCAGCAGGGTGCGAACAACGCACAGACTGGTGTGGAGGTGAATTACAGTGAGTTTTAATGGAATACTGGGAAAGTTTAATAACAATTGGACAATTGAAGTCCAGATTATGAGGCCATTTCAGTAGAGCCAACAGCTTCATATGCCATGGACATGTGGATATGGTGCTGAATTTGCCAGTATTTTAAGAAGACAAATGGTTGGGACTTTGTCATGCAATGACTAAGCTGATATATGCTTTATGTGAAGCACAGTGTTTTGGTGTCAGCAGAAAGACTTCTCTTAGAAAACTGTCCAGTGGTGCCTCTGTCTCCATTCCACCAGACAATCTTGGATGAGCAAGACCAAAGAAAGGTCACTGTAGTCATGCCACTATGCACAGTGGATGAGCTCTAGGAGACGGTGATGTTTGCATGGAATGCACATTTACCTTCATGGAAAAGCCTGATTAAAACTAATTGTTGAAATACATTGTTTTGTGTATCTTTTTTACACAACATTGGCCATTGCTAATGACATACACAGTAATTAATCTAGCATACTTTCATTAAATGAATCAATACAAGCTAACATTTAAGAGTCTAGAATTAGGCTATACTGAGCCTGATCTATTTTAAGGGATTTTCTTAAAATGAAGTTAAAACTTTTTAGAAAAATGTCACCTGGGGTAAAACTCCCCCTGCTGCTACCCTGATTTGCATTTGTATAGCTCTCAGCATTTTCATTTACATGTTAAAGCCTCCCCTAGAATTAGGGGGAGGGGGGTCATGGGGGGGACAACTGCCAAGCAAGGCCCACGTTAATTTCCGACAATTAACGGCAGTTTTCGGTGTTGCCTGTAAATTGCTGTTTACAGTCGTAAAACTGAACTTCCACAACAATCTACAGTGCCGCTTACTGACGAAAATCCCACTTTTCATGCAGTGTCCCCAGACACACACACACACACACACACACACACACACACACACACACACACACACACACACACACACACACACACACACACACACACACACAAGAAACACAGCTAGACTTGGAGGCCAAACACATCCTGCATCTGCAGTAAATCTGTGCTCAACACAGATTAAACTGATATCAAAATATACCCTGGGCTGTTAAATGTACAGAAGACTTTCATTTAATTCCAAAGATATTTATGGCTGTTTTTCACTTGGCATGAACCCAAAAGTGGGGTTCAATTACCACTGTGTTTGTGTTATACTGAACTGTTCAGAACCATTAAACTAAAACTTTTCTCTCGCCCAGCGGAGAAGATCTGTCCGGGTCTTAACGGGACTCCACGGTTTATTTACAGTCCAGTGGGAAAATATGCAAAACCATCGTATCATAAATATTGAAGACTCAGTTTCATTTGAGTTCCTTCTGTCCCTTTTCTCTCTAATCAATACAAAAGAGTGAGCTCAAAGGAGGAACTTAACAGGAAAAACTCATTAATATTATATATTAATATCAATAATTGAAGGGTCTTTTTTTTCTTTTCTTTTGGCAGCGGGAGAGCACACAAAGTGGTGCTTGATTTCCCAGTTCTGATGAACGGCTCATGTATCAGTATTGTCAATGTCAATCACAACTAATATTTGTGAAAAAAAAGACATTTTAGATAACTTTTCCCCGATAGGGTAACGAAAATGTCGACACCCGCTTGAACATAATAACTCCCCCACTGCTGTGTTAACAACCGTCAAACTTTCAGCCTGAAAAAAATGTAACAACGTAAAGTGACAAAGATCGACAAAGTTCAGTTTAAAAGATTTTTGTCAGCTTTTGAGAGGCGGCGAGCCGAGCCGGCCGCTTCTCATAGGCTGGATTCAACTTTATGCAAATGAGGAGCGGCTGACTCGACACCCCGCTTCTCCAAAGTCCCTGCCGCGCTACCAGAATGCATTGCACGGCTACTCCCGTAGAAATAAATGGGAAGCGGGGAAATTACACGTACTATAACTGATGCCAGGTGCCTAGGTAATCACTGTTATACCTGTCATTCTGTTATGCTCATCAGTCGCGCAGGTTTTCTGCTTTCAGCTCTTTAACGTCTCCCCTCAGTCTCCTGTTTAGCTCAAGTCTCTCCTCTCTTAAAGAAGAGGGAATTAAAAGTCTTTCTTCATTTGAGTAGCTTCAGTCTGCATCTGGGTCAGTTCCTTTAAATCCTGCCAATCGTTAAATGAGAATTCCCCTCCGTGAAAGTAGAAATGCCCTCAGCAAGTCTTAAGTCTGTAATAGGTTTTTTGTCTGGTTTATAGGCAAATAAATGTATGATTGGATTGGATTTAAAATGCTTCTGGTTCAGCCCTTCTGTAAACTGACGCAGTGACTGATGACGCACAAGGATTCATAGCCTGTCACCTTGACTTGTCATGATTTGATGAAATGCAGCCTCCAGAGGAGAGATGCATGAAATCTGAAAAACTTAACCCTGCACCCGCACAGCAAGCACCGGCCATCCATCTGCAGCCTCTGGCTCAGCTTCAACTTGGCATCCCGACAGCATGCTGACGGATATCAAATGGCGGTGAACTGGTGTTGGGACCATCACAAAGTAAGAGTTAAACATTATGATCTTAAACAATAAGGCTACATGTAAAAAGCCACAGCCTGACCTCTGAGAAACATGTGTCTTTCTGAAACATACGTATGTGTGTTCAAAACTGCAGGAGAGGACACCGTTCTCTAGAAGAAAATCGGACAACAGAGACACCGTTTTCGTAAACAGTTGAGGAACTGTTTTTCCCTCCACTTCCCCGTGGAGGAATTTCTAGTTAATCATTGACGAGTGATTAACTTCGTTCTGTTTTTCCATGGAAACCTACGGACTGATTGACAACGTACAGTAAGGCTTAGTGTTCTTGGCAGAGAGATGTAGAACATAGTATGTTTATTAATGTGTAAAGGCTAATGCTGCCATTGTTTTGACATTAATGTGTGATTAATCTTAGTGCTACTGGTGCACAGTTTGAGTATTAATCTGATCGGGACCACATGTCCCATTATTTTCTGTGAAAGCACCACTGATAAAGGTGCACGGTGATTAAGGTGCACGGTTGATGATGTGTTGAATAGCCTAATGTAGCTTGGTTAAGACTGTAAATGCTACGTTGTTACTTCCCGTCTTGGAGAAGTTAATTACTGTACAAGCGAAGCCATAATACTGCCTTTCGTCACTCAACTACGGCTGTAACATAAAGACGTTGTATTACAGGCCCTGGTGGAGACGGAGTGTGAAATTATTGCGCCGCAGAGTCAGCTGTTCGCTCACAGAAATGAGCGCAGAATAACTCTCTCGTTAAACAAAACCTCAGATTCTGCTGTAACGTCGAGTTAAGTTAGAATCTCGAGTAAACGAAGAGCGTGACTATTTTCGACCCCATAGAGATCAAGATTTTCAAGTGTTTTCTTTATTCCAAGTGTGTTTACCCTCCATTTCTTTCTCACTACCTCCCCCTCCTCCACGTACACTCACAGACAGACACAAAGCATGCTCACCACATGCCAGCTATTCTTTTGGTTGTAGTTTAAAAAAAGATATATTGGTTTTAATTGATCGAAGGATTATTGATTGGCCATTGATGATTTTGAAGTTAAATAAATTCTGGTATACCGTAAAAAGCAGTTGTCTGTGATTATTTGTGTACTTATTGTAATAAGCTGGTTAAACAGGTCGTTGCTTGGATTCACCCTTCCCTTTGTTCCTTTAGAATATTCCAGATAAATGAACCAAGTTAATTCAGATCGGTATTTTAAAGGGAACACCACCAAAATGAAATTGTTTCAGTTTGATTATTGGTCCCTGACTTTCAGAATGGTTCCCCGTTTTGATTGTTTGTCATTTTGGTGGAGTTATGAATACACATATTCATAACTTTATTAATATTGATAAAACATCTTTGATAATTTGCCAATAATTTAATCTGTACCCTATGAATTCCCAACACTGGCTTCAGAATTACAAGAGAAAATGCAACAGACGTCTTTCCACTGCTCGCTTCACACGGGCTGCGATAAGAGATGCATTTAGCATTTTGTCGACACCCAAATCAGCTGCTGCTAAAAGCTCCGGAGCCAGATCTCACGTTTGTGCTGAATTAAAAAGAAAAAACAGGCAGTGAAAGCTTTATAATCTTTGAAGCAGTATCTGTAGGTGTATGAGAGATGCTTTTATAAAGCTGAAGGCATAACGTTTCTGATATTTTGTGAACATCAGAGAGGCTGGTGGGTTGTGGAGAGTCAAAGAGATCGTGCTGTCAAATAAAGACTAAACTACCCTTTATATTAGATTCTAAACATCTTTTTTTTCACTATTTTTCTTCCCCGGTGAAAAGGGTAAGATTAGATTACACACACATTTGTCTTTATATACTTGTGATAATATACCTAAAGCCCAGTTCAGAACAAAGATTTGCATGAAATAAAAAGATGTTTTTGGCAGATTCATAGTTAGAAATGCAGCTGTAGCAAGTATCTCGCTATCTCTGTCCTCATTCGTATTTAGACGCTACAAATGATAACTTGGTAGAAATGGTGACATTGTCTTATTAACAACTGCCTAAAGCAGTGTTTTCTCAACGAGGGTGGTACATTTCCCCCCCACCCCTCCAGGGGGCGTTCAGAGGATGACGGGGGTCGCTGGAAGCAATATTTTGGAAAGGGGAGGCGTTTGTTTTAAGGCGAGTTTACACCAACAAATTCACCCTTCCTTTTGTTCCTTTAATATACCAGATAAATTAACCAAATTAATTCAGATTTGTATTTTAAAATGGGAACACCACCTAAATGAGACTGTTTCACAGTTTGATTATTGGTCCCTGACTTCCAGGATTGTGCCCCATTTTGATTGTTTGTCATTTTGGTGGAGTTATGAATACACATATTCATGACTTTATTAATTTTGATAAAAAATCTTTGATAATTTGCCAATAATTGAATCTGTACCCTATGAATTCCCAACACTGGCTTCAGAATTACAACACACACACACACACACACACAGAGAGAGATCTGCATAAGTAATTTTTCATTCCTCTAACTAGAAGGTTGAAAATGCATGCTAATGTTGCACTTATCAGTTCCTGCAAATGTTTTAGCAACATGAGAGAACATTTTTCAAAATGCAACAGAAGTCTTTCAACTGCTCGCTTCACACGGGCTGGGATAAAAGATGCATTTAGCATTTTGTTGACATAACACCCAAATCAGCTGCTGCTAAAAGCTCTTGAGCCAGATCTCACGTTTGTGCCAAATTAAAAAGAAAAAACAGGCAGTGAAAACGGAAAGCTTTATAATCTTTGAAGCAGCATCTGTTGGTGTATGAGAGATGCTTTTATAAAGCTGAAGGCATAACGTTTCTGATATTTTGTGAACATCAGAGAGGCTGGTGGGTTGTGGAGAGTCAAAGAGATCGTGCTGTCAAATAAAGACAAATTCATTTTAACTTCAACTACTCTTTATATTTGATTATAAACATCTTTTTTTTCCCCCGGTGAAAAGGGTAAGATTAGATTACACACACACATTTGTCTTCATATACTTGTGATAATATACCTAAAGCCCAGTTCAGAACAAAGATTTTCACAAAATAAAAAGATGTTTTTGGCAGATTCATAGTTAGAAATGCAGCTGTAGCAAGTATCTCGCTATCTCTGTCCTCATTCGTATTTAGACGCTACAAATGATAACTTGGTAGAAATGGTGACATTGTCTTATTAACAACTGCCTAAAGCAGTGTTTTCTCAACGACACCTTTTTCAACATTCTTTTATGAATTCATTTTCAAATGCTATAAAATTGAAATAAAACAACCAAATTCAATGAAAGTAGTGAACTGATCATTTATTTAACTTGTGAAGAGCGTTGTATGGAACCATCCACATTATTTTTTTGGACAATTTGGTGGAAAGAAACCCAAAATTTCTGATTTAGAAACTTTTTGAAAAAGGGTCAAATTTGACCCAAGGACAACAGGAGGCTTAAACTACTTTCAAAAATCAATGGTCTGCAACATTAAAACCTGCCGGTTTACGCCGTTTATCGGTGTTTTTTGCCCCCAGTGGCCCCACTAGGATTAGGCACTGGTTATGGTTAGGGTTAGGTGCCTTGAAGGCAGCAGTCGCAGCGCTGCCTGGAAGGAGCAGTTGGGAGCAAAAAACACCATAGAGCGTTTCTGCCACAGCGACTGGACCAGATGGTGTATCGTAACTCTTCTTCTCTTCTGTGTTTCTGTCCGCTCCGTGCCACCTTCATGGGAACGGGACGTCAGAGTATCATCTTAAATGAACACTGCACTGCAGCGTTATAAATCGGTCTTGTCGTGAACTTTGAAGTCTTCATTAAACACTAACATTTTTGTTCAATAAGTCTATGAACATAGCCATCGAACATTTTTCATTCAGTTATATTTCTAATCAATAATAATAGTAATAACAATAATCATAACAATAATAGGGCCTAATCCTTAATATTCAGGGCAATTAGCCTACATCTTATTTGATGGGGGGGCGGTAAGGGACCTGGATAATATATAAGTGGGGCACTGGCCCAAAAAAAAGTTGAGAGCCACTGGCCTAAAGCATCTTCATCCAATCACATTACACAAACAGATTCTCACTCCCATCTCGTAAAATACAGATGCTTGGTCAGGTGCCTTTGTCGTTGTTATTGGCGCTAAAAGTCTCCTTAGCACCATATCTAAATGCACTGGTCGGGACTATTGCCGTCACTTTTGACGCAGTTTACGTGTCCATGACACGCAGGAAGAACAGACAGTTGGGTTTAGGAAAAGAAGAACAGACGGTTGGGTTTAGGAAAAGAAGAACGGGACGGTTGGGTTTAGTAAAAGAAGAACGAACAGTTGGGTTTAGGAAAAGAAGAACGGGACGGTTGGGTTTAGGAAAAGAAGAACAGACGGTTGGGTTTAGTAAAAGAAGAACGAACAGTTGGGTTTAGGAAAAGAAGAACAGACGGTTGGGTTTAGGAAAAGAAGAACGGACGGTTGGGTTTAGTAAAAGAAGAACGGGACGGTTGGGTTTAGGAAAAGAAGAACAGACGGTTGGGTTTAGGAAAAGAAGAACGAACGGTTGGGTTTAGTAAAAGAAGAACGGACAGTTTAGTAAAACTAAACCGTCTGTTCTTCTTTTACTAGTAAAACTAAACCCAACCAGCCGGGGGGTGGATGGGTCAAACACAGGACTTTCACTCAGGAAACCGGGGATCGTGTCCCGACCAAGGTTATTATAGTTTTGCTTTTCATTAGTTTTTATTTTTATTTCGTTTTGACTTTTTGTTTTCAAATTCAGTTTAGTTTTTAATTAGTTTTGAAGCAGGTTTGCTAGTTTAGTTTTTATTTTTTGAAAATGCTTAGTTTTAGTTTAGTTTTTATTAGTTTTAGTTTAGTTTTTATTAGGTTTAGTCTTTTTTGTAATATGGGTTATTTGTCGGGGGATTCAAAAGACTCATGTGTAATAACTCAATAATAACAATTTTAGAAATATGTATTCACAATGTATTGAACAATAACACCAGTGCATAAAATGTAGCCCACATACGGTCATAAATATGTAAACAGTCTACACAAGACACCGCAGTAAGTGCAAAATGTGTAATTGACGTGTTCCAGGAAAAAAAACTAAATAGCCAACAGACTAAAGAAGACCGGAACAGGTTATTTTGTTCGTTTTCGTTAACTATTATAATCTTGGTCCCGGTGTGTGACGTGTCCTTTCCCCGTTGTTCTTTTCCTAAATCCAACCTCCGTATAGATGCTTCCCATTATGTGCTGAGCACCACGAAAAATGTACTTTTGTTGATCCAGACTGTACTTTATGTGACCACTATTTATCACAAGTTTCATACTAGATGACAGCATTCGCCAAAGAAGATCTTGGGATATGTTCGGAATAAGCAGATAAGTGAACCTTGAATTTATCCGATTGTATCACAGATAGGCTAAGATGTAGCATATGTTGTTCAGAGAGTGTTATGTGAAGTCCAATAAAGCAGAGCTACTAGCTGCTCCTGACTTTCCACAGTCAGTCCCTAACTAACTTCACCTTTAGTTGGCGAATCAGAAGTAGAGGCCACACTACTGTAAACACCTGCAGACCAGCAATGCCAGCAGCAAGAGATAAAAGCAGAGAGCCAAGCTGTGTGTGTGTGTGTGTGTATCAGCAGCAGATTTATTTTAGCAGATGGTGTTGTTCACACGGTGAGCTGACTGATAGTGTTGTGTACAAACTGTGACCGAGTCGACGCGACAGAATGCAGTGGACGCCACGTCAACAACTGACGGCAAACAGGGAGAATTTCTATCCATGTTCTGAATACAATATGTGTCACTGCCAACAAAGTGTGTTCCTCCACAAAAAAATCATGGAAAAGCACCACTTGAAATATTGTGTTTGTATCAGAGATGTGCTCAGAAGTTTCTTGGAAATAAGTCATTTAGCATGACAAAAGCATAAAAACATGTCTAACCAACTGAATATATCGTAGTTGTCTAATGCCTAACATACACTAGAAGGCTCTGAGAAGATTTCTTTGGCTAAGAAAACTTGTGGTGAGATCTGGTTGAACTGTAGCCTAGAAATAGAGACGCACCCTAGCGGCAGCAAATGTAGCACTGCATGAAAACTGGGATTTTCGTCCCCGTAAACACCCGTAAACGCCCGTAAATGCCCATAAATGCCGTAAATCTCCCTAATTTTTGGCAGTGAACGACAATTTACACGTTGTGAACGTTGCGTTCGTCTGTGCCACATATTGTCGGAAACGAACCATGACGTATGTCTAATAAGCATATGAATAGCAGCGAAACCTCTCCTGTCTGAGTGTCTGGCCTGAATTTCCTCACTCAGTATCAATTGGCTGAAGCCGCTACTTTTAAACAAGAAAAATCACCCCTGATTGGTTGGCGCATATATATATATATATATATATATATATATATTAGAGATGCACCGATAGACTGGCCGGTGACCGGAATTGGCCGGTTTTCACGTGCTCGGCCATGACCGGCGACCGGCAGGTCAGTCTGACATATGCTGATTTCATGCCGGTCAACGCTCCAATTAACTGACAACATAAGTTCTACCAGTTACAGTTCTCAAGGACGCACGCACACACGGACGCCACAGCACGCTCTCTTCTTCCTTTCTCTCAACTTCTCCGCCGTGTGTGGCGCGTACCCGCTCGCGGTGTGAAGGCGTGTCGGCGCTATTCTCCCACATGTAGGAACCTGGTGAATTAACGTGCAACATGTCAGCTGTTTGGGGTTCTTCAGCATGTGTGCAGAAGATAACACGTTAGCAATATGCAACAGCTACAAGGAAAGAGTAGGGCGTGGAGGGACCACACCAACAACCCAAATCACATTTCTTTAGTTGATATTAGATGTGAAGAGAAGGAAATGGTTCTAACATTGACCTTTAGATGTGTGTGAATGTCCCACACCAGGAGTCATTGATATAGTTCTATTTCATAGTGATCCATTATCTGTTCAACACATGTTTCTATGTTCTGTGCAAAATCTTCTGTCGAAGAAAAGATAGAAAATAAATATTTGTGTGTGGTGTAAAGTGGTTAGAAGAAATGAAATGGAATCTGCTAAAATCGGTATCAGCTGGCCTAACGCAAAGAAAATCGGAATCGGCCTAGAAAGTTGTAATTGGTGCATCTCTAATTAATATATATATATATATATATATATATATATATATATATATATATATATATATATATGTGATGCATAATGCACATGCTATTATGTTGTATATATGTCACGGACATGAATTTATTGAGGAAAGGAAAATTTGCCAGGAACGTGATGTTTATTCAAAAAAAGAGCTTTATTAGCACACAACAAACACAGCCCACACAACAAATGGTAAAAAAGGTAACGTCTGTGGTGCATTGCCCTGTACTTCTGCTGGCTACAAAAAGGACGCACAATCCATCCAGCACACTGTCTCACTTCCTGCAGCTGTAAAAACAATCAATAAAGACAATCAGTACCACGCGATGCACTGCGTATGGACACATCTATTAATTCATTAAAAATAGTCACATTGATCAAAACGGATCTAATCTTAACCTCTTTCTTCTCGCTGGACTCCGAGCTGAACTCTACACAGCTTCTGGCTGCAATGCAAGACCTGGTTGTTTCTACCTGAAGCTACTGCTTACTGTTTTCGTAATTACAGGCAGCTGGAAAACAATTAAATGAGAGTGTCATGAATAAAAATAAAAAACATAAGTCACAGTAAAATTAAACAAGGAATGGGAAAACAGGGAAAAGTTACTTCCACACAATGTCATCATTATCAGCATCATGTAAATCTGGACTTGCAGATATAGCTCCGAGCAAATAGGTCACAGCCTCGTTATGATGCGAGGTTAGTCTGTGTAAACAAAATGTACGGCAGATTAACACAGACTGGTGTGGAGGTGAATTACAGTGAGTTTTAATGGAATACTGGGAAAGTTTAATAACAATTGGACAATTGAAGTCCAGATTATGAGGCCATTTCAGTAGAGCCAACAGCTTCATATGCCATGGACATGTGGATATGGTGCTGAATTTGCCAGTATTTTAAGAAGACAAATGGTTGGGACTTTGTCATGCAATGACTAAGCTGATATATGCTTTATGTGAAGCACAGTGTTTTGGTGTCAGCAGAAAGACTTCTCTTAGAAAACTGTCCAGTGGTGCCTCTGTCTCCATTCCACCAGACAATCT
>CM042317.1:40074778-40189778 GCA_023566125.1 Zingel zingel
AATACAATAAAATATCAAAAATAAAATTGTTATGTAGACTTTATTGAGAAAAGTATTCCAAGTTCTGAAATAAAAGAATAACTTTCTATACCAATATGATTGTATTTTTACATTGTTTACTTAAACCTGTGATTATTATGTAATATATATAAATATATCATAAATTACATGACAAAAAACAATTGTTGTGCATGATAAAAACTATAACAACTCAATGTCCAAATAGTGAATTCACACTAAAAGTTATTTTTTTATGACTGATGTTAATGTGATTGAAGTGAGGGAAGATTGTTGACAAAAGATGATGTTGCACTTGTACACAGGTCTGGGTCTCTAGTACTTTATAACCAGACGGTCTGGTTATGAAGAGGTTTAGTCCATTAAAGTAGTGGTAAGTGCTGATTGTGTGAGATGCAGGATCTCGATCTCTCTCTCTCTCTCTCTCTCTCTCTCTCTCTCTCTCTCTCTCTCTCTCTCTCTCTCTCTCTCTCTCTCTCTCTCTCTCTCTCTCTCTCTCTCTCTCTCTCTCTCTCTCTCTCTCTCTCTCTCTCTCTCTCTCTCTCTCTCTCTCTCTCTCTCTCTCTCTCTCTCTCTCTCTCTCTCTCTCCTCTCTCTCTCTCCTCTCTCTCTCTCTCTCATAGTTGTAAGAAATGTAATGTTTAGATAAGGTCATGGTGCCACACTGAGGGCGTGGCCATGGTCTCCGTCTCCTATAAAAGATGGTAGATGAACTCCTAACACTCAGAGGAGAACAGAAGCAGAAGACGGCTTCAGATCAACCGACAACTCTCTCCAACCAACAGGTAGAAACATCAAGACTAAACACTAAAGTTTAAACTTATCCTTTAACCAAATGTTGTGTGCTTACAAACTGGTTTTAAAAGAGTGGATATTCTAGGAAAACAATCAAATATATTTTATCAGTGAATGTTTCCAAGTATATTAAAAACATGTATTCATTAAACTGATTAACATAATTCGACCAGCATGATGTTCCTAAACTCTTTTTTTAGGAGACAGGGTTGGTGGGAAAAATTTAAGTATTTATAAGTTGGCAGTTTTTATGTCAATAGGATTTACTAAAAAGATGATTACTGTAACTTCCACATGATGTGAATAAAGTCTTTTCTGTTTTTCTTTTTAGACTGACTGGTGAACAACAATACTGACGGTGAGCAATGGTCTTCTCTCAGAAAACGTATGAGCAAGATGAACATAAACTTTCAGAAATGTGAAGATTTATAAAGAACATATATATTTATTGCATCATGTATGTATCTCTAGATACTCTAGATGACTGCTCTCTGTTGAACTGTGGCTTTTCTGTTTCGTAATTGTTAATAATTAATATTCAGATAGAAGTGAAGTACGTTATAGCATGTTAACAGGACGGCAGGTTTGGGTGTTATCATTCAGACAGCAAGGTTTTTATGTTTTTCAGGTAAAAATGTTTTTTTTTAAATGGCTAAATTTGGTTTAAGAGGTAAAGTCTTACCTGCATGAAACCAGTGCTTTAAAAGCATTTCAGTGACTTCATTTCAACATGTTTATTTCAAAGTTAATATTCTTATTTTATAGAATGTGCTATAAAGTCAAGTTTGATTTTTATTTAATTAAAGGGTGCATAAAGAAGTGTCCATGTACAGTAGGAACACCTTTCACTTTCATGTTCTAATAACTAAATCTAATAACTATTAATAACCTGTTCTGTGTGCAGATGGCTGGCCTGTGTTGGATGGCTGTGGTGCTGGCCTTCAGCCTGTCTGTTGGAAACACTGAGGCTATGGATCTGGATGAGGTCCAACCAATAGTAAACTACATGCTGAACACGTGAGTCAAATTGTTTTTGCTAGTTGTTGGAAGTACAGAAAAGTTCAGTATTGTTTACAAGAAGAGTTATTGATGAATAAAGTTGATGAGACTAAGTCACCACAAGGTTTCAATCAACAACAACAAATGAAGACTGAAATCTGCTTTAATAGTAATAACATTAACTCAGACATTGAAATCTAGTTCTCTGGGAGGGGCAGTTTATGTTTTTGAATCATTTCAACATTTGAGTGATTGCATTATGGAAGAGGTTCCAGCTATAATTAATGTTGTATAAACTAAAATGCAGCCTTTAAATGCAATAACTCATCAATCCTTGTGCCATGTATATACTTATTAAGTCAGTTCATTTGAAAATAAAGAATTTCAAAGATAGATAAGTAACAGGCCTTTTAATTTGTATTATTTTTATTTGAGGAATATTATTATTGTTTGTTTATTAAGTGCCCCCTGGCCTCCTGTCATTTTGCAAGAGTAGTTGAGTATCTCTGCTGCTGTAGACTCCCAGGACCCTATCTTGCAACTGGCGCGTCACAGCGCAAGCCCGACGCAAGTATCTTTGCTAAGACTGACGCATTAAATAGCAAATGCACCTGCGCCCATCTGTGCACCCATGGGCGTGCTGGTCTTACAAGGAGGTGTGTTCAGGTGCATTGTTGGCATATTGCTATCTTGAGGCAGCGGGAAGTGATCGTGCCATTGACCAACAAAAACCTGGTCTAATGTCAATAGCGCAGCATTTCATTGTTATTTTAACAGAGCATTAATAAAATGCGCCTACACTATGCTTGTTACACACACAGGGATGCATAGCAGCACACAAACATGCAGAAGATTAAAAATAAAAATATTACGGTGCAAATCCCCCATCGTAATAGCAATGCGCCAAGGTCCAAACGCGCCTGGCTTTTAAAGGGAATGGGAGATGATCTCTGATTGGTTGATTGCATGTTACGCCCAAAACACACCTCTGATTAATGAAGACACTAAGTACAACCCTTTAGAACCATGCGCCCGGCGCACTGAGCCTTTTCTCCTTTGTTAAACTAGCAAAAGTGGATTCGTACACAATCTAAACGCACATCCATGTCATTTAGCTGACGCTTTTATCCAAAGCGACTTACAACTGCTATATTTGTCAGAGGTTGCACGCTGACCTGTGATGGTTTTCCTGCATGTCTTCCCCCCACTCTCTCCCCTTTTCATATCTCATATTTTTATTCTTCTATCAATATGTGTCCATCTCCATGCATCAAACTTTGGATATGTACTTATACCCTGGCAAAAGGTAACACTGTTTTCTTTGACAGGTACTTCATACCTAACGCACAGTTCAGTCTGGCTGTAAACATCCCAGAGAACCAGGACCTGAATAATCTTCAGGACCTCTTCAACGCTGATAATGCTATCACAGTGAGAGAAGTGGTTACAAGCGGGAAAGTGTACAAAGGTACCAATGTGGTTGAAGCATTGCCTCTTAAAGGAGACAAATATACTGAGCATGCAGAGGCACGAGTACTGGACAACATAAAACCTTTAGCTGACAGTAGTGAGGGTAAAAGTCTGGTCTTCTATTCTTTCCTTTCTCCATGTGGCGCCAAGTGTACAAACCCAAACAATTGCAATAATATCTTAGACAAGATTGATAACATTCCCAATGACAGGTGGGCAGACAGTGCCTTTGTGTTTTCCAAAGTATTCGAAGGGTACACAGATCAAAATGGCAAGTGGGTTTCCTTTTCTCTTAAGGAAATTAGAGACACCCTTAAAAATCTTGGAAAAACTAAATTTGGTCGCAACAACATATTCCGTTGTACATCATACGGTCAAACCCGTTGCATTAAGTGCTTCAGCAATACATCTCCAGAACCTGTTGATGATTGTGTTAAAAACCAACACATAAATGTGTAAAACCCAACAGGGGCTGCGGTAGAGCTGCCATGGAGTAGAGGAGTTCTGGGCACTACTGTTTTAGGCCCAACTGATGGGAAATAAACACAAACACAACTGGATCCTACTGAAATTACATTTAAAGAAATGGATTGATTTATGCCTAACGATGCGCTTTCGTCTTTAAACTATAGTACAAGCTTAATAAAGTGACACGCTGCGGACGCAAACACATTTCAGAAGTCTTCTTTGGTCCATTCATTAACCACAAGGTTTTAAGTGATTGTTTACCTTAACACGGACTGATTTTGGGGTTGTTCCATTTAACTGTTATGAATTACCAAATGCCTGCTCTTAATGGTTGAGTCTCTTTAAATTAGAGCGTGGTCTAGACTTACTCTGTCTGTAAAGTGTCCTGAGATAACTACTGTTATAATTTGACACAAATCAATTGAATTGAATCATGTCCTTCAATGACTTAAAGGAATTTTCTGCCCTATCCAAATAAAAAACTAAACTAACTGAAATATGGTAGAATACTGCGGAGTTTAAACAGCCAGACAATTACATTTTTAAGTGTATTATAATAATTGCCAATATAAACCATATTAAAAGGGATTTGAGATTTTGAACTGAGATTTGGTGAAAAAGTAGGCTGACTCCATTTAACGTAAACAGTTACTGTAACTCTGAGAATAAAACTAAACATATTCTACCCTATTCCAACAAGTCAAAGAGTGTAATGTTTATCAAATATTAATAATGTTAAATGTGGATGTTTAATATGTATCAACCTCAGTATTTACATGAATCATGTCATTGTACTCAATACTTGTGTAAAGCAAACTGAATCCTCTGATGTTCTGCTCTCTCTGATTAAAGCTTAGCTCAGCATCCACTCTGGTCTGTCTGTGGGTTATTTGGGAACTCCTGCATAACAATACTGTTATCTGATAGTGTTTGATCAATAGAAGTTCAACATACTTTACTAACAGTACTACTTTATAGCTTATGAGCTCACATTTAAAGGGAGGAGAGCTGCTACAGCACAGAAACAGAAACATGTGTAGATGATATAAAAAGATTATTTTGGAGGATGTATGTTATTTTACGGTTGGACTGTGTTTCATTATACAGGGAGGTGTCTGTTGCACTATACAACATTACAGTAGACCATGCAACACTATGCTACTGTATAATACACCAAACAATACAATATAATGGTGTAGAAGATATAAAAAGATTATTTTTAAAGTAATTTGTTACTCTTGGGATTTAGAAAGTGTGAGTATTTACACAACCAGTTTTGAGGTGGATACAAATATGAAATGCACCTATAACTAAATGAGACATATTTAATTAATTGCAGGAATATTCCAGTCTCCAGTGTGATTATAGGATAGTAGTGCTTTGTATTGTTTATATTTGGTTATTTGCACATCATCAGGGTTACTGAACAAAATGAGTAGGTGTTCAAAACTGTACACAACATGCATGACAACAGACATGACAATATAAAGTCTAGCCAATGGTTCTCAGATACTGTGATTCCTTCTTCAGTGTCACTGAATGCACCATTAACTATTTATCTAAACAGTTTATGATGTTTTATTTGGTTTCATTGGAATCCTGGACCATGCAAAAACACATCATTTTGGTTATGGCGGAAAGGAAAATGGCTGCCCATGGCTGCCACGAGGCGTTTTAGCGATGGCTCCCTTTCTGAAAATGTTAAGCACTCCAAACTGTACAAGTGTACCAAATTTCATGCTTTTATAAGAAAATTGAACATAATTTTCAAATATCCGGACTATCAGGATACTATCTTATCTTCCATTTCAGTGTTTGTCTAATCGGGTACTGGTACCCCTATAGCATAGGGCAGGGGTATTCATTTAAAATCAAAGAGGTCCAGTTAGAGAAAATTTCCTCAAGCAATCATGATGTCTAACATGCGTTATTCAATGCCATATATATTTCTAAGTAGCCTGCTAGTGTATCAACGTGTGTATGTAGTCAACAGGGACCTGCGTGAAGCTGCCCCCCCATGTCATCCAAAAATTATTAAAAACACAGCTATTCGTTTGTGCCGTAAAAAATATCGTTTGTGCTGTTAAGGGTTTTAAGTAATTAAACTTTACATTTTCTGGCCAGTGACATCACCCAGCCCCCCATTAATGTCCAAATCTCCCCAAAATGGTCTCAATCGTTTGTGCTGTTAAAAAAAAAAAATCTGTGCTACTATGTTTAAGTTATAACACTTTATAAGTTACACGCGTGATGTCACCCATCCCCCATTTAATGTCCGAATCTCCCCAAAATGGTCTCAATCGTTTGTGCTGATATGTGCCGTTACAAGAAACATTCGTGCTACTTTGGTTATTACGTTATCAGGCTTTATTTGTTACACGGCTACTATTTGCGCTGCAAAGGCTTCTGACACCAGCCATCACTCACATGAATGGGAGATTTTTCCTTCCTTAATGAAGCAGAAACGCTTAATGTCAGATAACGTCCATAATAATTGGACTTTGGGTTCGATTTTTTTGACAGTTTTCAGTGATTATGAGGAGCAATATGAGAGAGAAACTTGGTGATGATTGATCGTTGTTTAGGTACATTAAACCACGTTAAGCTTTCTCCTTTCAATAGGCTCTAATGAAGCAGAATGTGTGTGCTGGCAATGTCTTCTGTGATGTTTTTAATACATAAGGGGGTAAAGTTGGCTTTGGTTTGGTGCCTCTGTGTCTTTGTTCTTTGTTTGTTTCTTCATCTTTAAGGTTATCCTCATTACATACATTCATCTAAACAACTATGTGAGAATTGATTTTGTTTCCCTTGTACAGTAACAAGTTTTAATTTTAGTAAGTTGAAATAAAAGTATTTAGGTAAAACTTCAGTACTTACAGTACTCATGTGATTGCACTCTGTACTGTATCTCTGTAAAGCATGGGTAAATCCTCTGAGGTTATGAGTTTTTTCCCCAATTAAAGCTTGGCTCAGCATCGACTCTGGTCATTTTGGTTTTCCAAGTCAATAATATACTGCTTAATACTTTTTGTATCATACAACAACATACAGTAACATCATATTTCACCATACAAGCTTACAGTAAACCATACAACACTATGCTATAATACACCATACAATACAATGATAGTGGTGAGTGATCTAATTGGACCTGTGTATGGAACCAAACCAAATCCATTAGGTAAGAAGACACATAGGTCATTCAAAAATGTAATTGATTCAAGGACAAAGTACACAGCGATACACTGGTAAGTGCTAATATTTTATGTGGCGTTTTCTTTTACGGGTTGCAAATGTTCCACAAAAACAAGATCCTTCCCAAAACTATTTTGCATCGTCACTGCATTCGGAGCTTAGCGCCGCCCAAGACCATTGTGATTGGTTTAAAGCAGGGCTGTCAAACTGAACTTCTCTGAGGGCCAGACAGGAAAATGAGAATCATATGGAGGGCCAGACATGTATAGTTTATTGACATGCTTTTATTTCAGAAGAAAAGTAAAATATGTTGACTGTATTATTGTATATGTTTCATTTAGCTTTATTTCTTACAGTTTGGGCCTCATAAAGCCCCCAAAAAGTCGGCAAAAAAATTCCTTAGCCATCATAGCAAAAAGTGACAAAAATGTTGGAAAAAAGCACCAAAAAAAAAAAGGTAGAAAAAGGCTGGAAAAAGCGACATAATTGTCTAAAAAAGCAACAAAACCTCGGAAAAAGTGACAAAACATGGGAAACAGCGCCAAAAACGTCAGAAAAGTGGCAAAAACATTTAAAAATGCACAAAAAAAAACACCGGAAAAATCAATAATCAATAACGACGAACAAAACGTCTGAAAGAAAAACGACAAAAACGTCAGGAAAAAAAAGAGACTAACAACTTGAAAATGTACTGTGAACCTGAATTGAAATGCAGGCCGGATCAAAATCTGCGAGGGGCTGGATTTGAGTTTGACACATTTGGTTTAAAGAAATACAAACAACCCAGAGATATTTTTCTCCTATCCCAGAATGCATCTGTGGTGTAGCCAGACCTTACTCCACAGCGCTGAGGAGACAGAGAGACGAGAGACTATACTTCAAGTAAACACTCCCCTCCTGTAGGGAACGTTTCTAACTGATGTTTGATGTCTGTGTCAGGCAGTAACAGAGAAGTAATTTCCTTCTTTTGATGTAATCCTTTCATCAACCAGTAGAGAACATTACATGATCACATGAATCCAAATAACTCCCTGAACACCACCCAATGCTATGGTGAGAGTTGAACACGTACTTTTCTCTGGTACATCTCATTACTGTTCATCTGAAATTTGAGACGAATGAGTCATTCTCAAAGTTCCCCTTTAATTGTTTATGTTTATCTCTAACATTATCAAGTCTAAGTCACTCTAATAAAACGCTCTCCCATTCAAAACTTGTGCTGTAAGGGGGACTGTTGTTCCTGTTGCCTTTATGCTAAAATATTCATTATGCAAGTCAGAATGACGAATTAAAGATTAGTTTCTCGGAGGAAGGAGCAAAGCCACTCCTTCTCTGGCAGTGGACTCTCTCTCACTCAGACTCACTCGCGGACAGGACGACTTGGCGTAGTGGAATGACTTCACCAGCAGCGTGAAAGCAAGCAGCGCTTACTCTGACTACCAAAAACAAAACAAAAAAAACTGCTCAACTTTCAGAATCTCACAACTGAGGATTCACCAACTGCTTTTTTAATATTTGCCTTTCAGAGGGAAGCCCTAACTTCTAATGAACAGAGTTGAATTTCTGTGCGACCAGGCTGCACAAAGCAGTCAGGACCCCACAAGTATACTGGACTCCTGGTTTGGATCCCATGAATATACAGTGAGGAAAATAAGTATTTGAACACCTTGCTATTTTGCAAGTTCTCCCACTTGGAAATCATGGAGGGGTCTGAAATTGTCATCGTAGGTGCATGTCCACTGTGAGAGACATAATCTAAAAACAAAAATCCAGAAATCACAATGTATGATTTTTGAACTATTTATTTGTATGATACAGCTGCAAATAAGTATCATTTTAGCACTAGTGGTCCTTTGGGGGGCGCCAAAAATTGTTACAGCTTCTACATCCGAGAGTGTTTTGTCTTACTGCTGCAGCAACTAGTTTGATAATCCATTTAATTGATTCATTCATTTTTTTATAAAAAAAAAAATGAAAAATAGAAATTATTCTCTGATTCCAGCTTGTTAAATGTGAATATGTTTCTAGTTTCTTCTCTTTTGGAAAACACTGATCCACATTTTTCACCATTTTCTGACATTTTATAGACTGAACAAACTATTAATTGAGAACATAATGGAAGGATTAATCTACAATGAAAAGAATCGCTAGTTGTAGCCATAGATAGGTTTTCATATGGTATGTGGTATGTAAGCATGCAAGCATGTATGAAATGATTATGTAGCTTCTGAAGAGATGCACAGTAAATTTAGTTGTGCAATGTGCATACAGGCAGTAATTCTATTTTTACTGCACTAGAATGCCCTTTGCACAGTATATTTTAAAAAGGTGGGGCAGAGGGTTAAGGGGTATCTGAAGAGGTTGGGGTGAAATTGTGGCTGGGGTACAAAGTCTCAGGGGTCAGAAGAGAGTCAGTGAAAAAGGGCGTTTACATCAGGCCTCTCCTAACAGATGGAGAGACAAGATGAAAAGAGGAAGACTATGGTTTTAAGGTGAACAGTCATCCACAAAGCAGAAGTCTTCATCATGTCCGTCTATTAGCGAGCTACCGCAACTCAGCGTGCGATCGCTGCTACAGTTGGTTCCCACTGATAAGAGTTTGTGTTTGTTGGTTGTTGCACAAAGACACATCCTCTCTGACATAAACGCCACGTCTGGTTTCATAGCCATCTTATTGAACGTCTTCAGGGATACAAGTCAAAGAATAAAGAATTGTCTTGTACGTATGATCCTCTCTGGAGGCTGAACTAAAGCATGAATGTGTTTTGCTTTTGTACCAAATCACAGGGAAAAAGTTTAGTTTGATGCAGAGCTTCAAATAAAGATTATTTCTTTCAATTAAACACTTAATTCTTTGGTCTGTAAAGTGTTTATAGAATGTATTGAATGGTGAAAAACGTCAATTACAAATTTCCAAGAGACCTGATATTGAATGTTTTGTTTGGACCAACAGTCAAAAATCTGTTTCTGTGTTTTTTGCCCCCACCGGCTCCAAGGCACTAGGATTAGGCATTGGTTAGGGTTAGGGTTAGGGTTAAGGTTAGGGTTAAGGTTAGGGTTAAGGTTAGGGTTAAGGTTAGGGTTAAGGTTAGGGTTAAGGTTAAGGTTAAGGTTAGGGTTAAGGTTAGGGTTAAGGTTAGGGTTAGGTGCCTTGAAGTCAACGGTCGCAGCGCTGCCTGGAAGGAGCCTTTGGGGGCAAAAAACACCATCGAGCCAAAAATCTGAAGATATTCAGTTTACTATGACATTAGACAGAAGAAATGCAGCAAGTCCCCACACTAAAGCTAGGAAATGTTTTGGCTTGAAAAACGATGTAAATCAATTAGTCGGTAATCTAAATGTTTGCTTAATTTAATACATTTCTTGAGCTTTAGGCCCTGTGTACACAAATACGCTCGCAAGTGAAAACAACAACAACATATTTTATCAGATGTGCCTTTCGTTTAGACGGTGACGGCATTTTTGGGGCTTAAAAACGCAAAAAAGTGAAACCACCCTCCAGAGTGGAAATCTTAAAAACGCTCCACCGTCGCGTTCCCGTCTAAAGGGTAAAAACGCACTGCGAGTGTGTGCGTGCGTGCGTGCGTGCGTGTGTGCGTGTGTGTGTGTGTTTGCGCCGCGTGTGTGTCTGTGTGTGCTGCGTGTGTGTCTGTGTGTGCATTGTTTGGAGCAATAACTTCACCTCCTCGTCTGTCCAGACAAAATTGTTATCTTTTGTTGTTCGCTTCGCGCTACTAGGGAGAGAAGTAGAAGGAAGGTTCTACGCAGGCGTGCAGACTTGGTGGTGTTGTGTGGCAGTGCTTCACACTACCACCTGCCGCCTGGTGTGCATACTACATCGCATTTCACACACTTTTGCGTCACCATATGCACGCAGATTTCCCCCTCATAATGCTTGTGTAAACGCGGAATAAAAAGTGAGAACGCAACGCCACTTTTGCATTTTCTCTTCAGATCATTTCCGTCTAAACATAGCCTTACTGGAGAAGTGTTATTTCCTGCATTATGTTTTGCTCCCAGCATTAAGTCATACATTCATTGATATCTAAATCTCTCAGACAACCAAACTATACAGATATTAAGTATGGGGTATGGTGGTCCTCCCCCAGGAAATATTTAGCTTTAAACACTTCATTTCCTGCATTCGGATACATTTTTGTGCCCACATTTATGGTGGAAACGTCTTTATTTATGTGAAGGAAAACACAAAATTCAGGAGGCAGGTTTTTGAATGGTCAAAAATAAAAAATATAATGGAATATAATGCTGTAAGGAGGCTTTCACATCAAGGACCTGGGCCCCAATCCAAGTAGGCTTCACTTGACCCGAAAGTCCAGTTCGTTGATAAGTAATAACCAAAAAATAGAAGTGGGCTACTATTTACAGACTGGAGGTTTAAACCCAATGTGACATCTTGACTTTGCATAAAACATACACGCCACGTTCTAAAGCCAAGTGGCGTGTTATCTATACGCATTTTGAGATATCTGCGTGTATGTATACGCTGTATACAGCGGACGGGTTGGGTTTAGGAAAAGAAGAACGGGGCAGTTGATTTTAGTAAAAGAAGAACGGGATGGTTGGGTTTAGGAATCACACGCGGGACACGATCCCCGGTCTCCTGGGTGAAAGTCCTGTGTTTGACCCATCCACCCCCCCAACCAACCTCCCTATATATGCAGATTTTCTCCCTTTCATACTACTCGCTACGGTGTAATTTGACACGCAATCGCAAGGTAATGTAAGTCAATGGAGGCCAAACAGCGTTGATAAATGCGCTAAAATGCGATTACGTGTCTTGATAACACGCCAATAATGGCGTGTCATACATACGCCACCTATTGAGATCAGTCTGTATAAACGGTTATGAAACCATCTAAATTGAATACTGATGCCATGAGTACCATGTGAGGAGGGCACAAAAAGATGCTAGAACGAATAGCTGTGGATGTGGGGAGGGGCCCATAGAGAATGCCTTTCTGCAGATCCCATAATTTAGTTCTACGCCCCTGCTCACTTTACCCACCCAGATTTATTCTGTTGACACGCACGGTGCCCACAGCTTTAACCACTCCGGCTCGCCAGTTTACTCCAGCGCTGAGGAGATACTGTACGTCTGGCAATGACGGACTACTAAATAGCAAAAGGAGAAGTTGCGACATAAGAACAGGGATGTCTATAGTTTTATCCCACATATTTGTGAATTTGTTTTTGTTTTTATAAAACTAAAAATAAGGACATTGCATACCAGCAGCTGCCTTTTCCAGGCCTCTAATAATTTAATTTAAGTTTTAATTTTAAGTTTCTACTCACTCCAGTCTCTCTGTGTTTCTTAATCATGGGATCATGCATTATTTCATCCTCTTTTTAACTTCTCCAAATCATACTTAGAGAACACCTTAGCCCTTTTTTATTCTTCCTCTTCCTACCTTTCGAAATACATGTTCAAATAAGGGGTAAGGGGTTTGGCCATTTCCCCTATAAAGAAAATGTGCCTTACCTCTGACTGTTCACTGCAGCAGCACCTTCCCTTCAAAGACGAAGAAGAAGAAAGTCTTCAGAGCATCTGTCAGACATCTTTCTTCACCAAAGCAGGTACATGAAATAAGAAGGTATACATTTTCAATCTTCAGGGCAGGATTAACTCCAACTAATAATTATTTTTCAGTAATGATTAATCTACCGCTGATTTTCATGATTAATAATTTTAACTCTGTAAAGCGTCAGAAAATAATGAAAAAATACCAATCAATATTTCAATTGACTAATAAACTCAGCACCTAACCATTAAAACTCTAAAATGGACATGAGTGATGGACATGTGATTTTGTTTTGTCTAACTACTTTGGAAATGACCTGTTAGTAGTATAGCTGTAGTTATATAGCAGGATTACTAAAAACCCTGTTAACAGATATGCAAACATTCCTAGAAATACAAATATTAATGCATATTTGTGTCCCTTTCTGTAGGGCATTAGAGCCATAAGATCCTGCTGGCAACAGACGCAAAGGTGAGTTATTTAATTACTGGTGCAGTGATTGATTGGAGCGAAAGCCTTGCATTCGGCAACACGACCGGCAGCTCTGTACCCGGCTCAAAGCCCCTTAGTCTCGGGAAACTCAACTACCAAACGTCGCTGATATGACTGGCGTGTGACGTCTTTAGCGCATGCATGATTGTTTGAAAGACACACACACACACACACACACACACACACACACACACACACACACACACACACACACACACACACACACACACACACACACACACACACACACACACACACACACACACACACACACACACACACACACACACACACACACACACACACACACACACACACACACACACACACACACACGGTCCTCAATTCATAGTTAGATTATCTCAGCAGATTCTATCTTTATAGTAATCTTTGGGTTGACCGCTGCAGCTGACTCATCTTCCCGACTCAAGCTTTCTTTAGAATCTACATTGAAGTTTAGAATCTACATTTTGTATTATCATTGTTTATTATCGGTTTTGCGACAATTCTGCGTGTTAAAAACACTGTTATTAAACCTGATCTGTGTGCAGATGGCTGGTCTGTGCTGGATGGTTGTGGTTCTGGCCTTCTTCCTGTATGGCAGTGTGGCTGCTGAGGAACAGAATAAGTAAGTCCACAAAAACAGTTGCTCTTTGCCTAGGTAAAACTTCTCTGGTTCCAGCTTGTTAAATGTGAATATTGTTCTAGTTTCTTCTCTCCTCTGTGACAGTAAACTGAATATCTTTGAGTTGTGGACAAAACAAGACATTTGAGGATGTTGTCTTGGGGCTTTTTGGAAAGCACTGATCCACTTTTTTTTTTTTTTACCATTTTCTGACATTTTATAAAGCAATCAACTAATCCATTCACACAGAAAATAATCTACAGATTAATCGACTATGGATTTCAATGGTATTTCAGTTATCAGGAATATTGAAACAATGTTGAAATTTCAACTGAACTAAGGATCAATGTGATTTCAATGGAATTTCAATCGTTAAGCCATAGAAAATGATTGGTAGGCATACAAAAATATAATGCACTAATTTAAATAGCCTATAATGAATATCCTGCTTTATCTACAGCCAGGATGTTAAAAAGTGATGGAATATTTGAAAGCTTGTATGCCTATAGCCTAGCCTAAAACACTGACCACACCACACTATTTAAGGTAAAAACAAATTAATTTTATTAGCCTCTTATTTCATTATTTGTCCGCTTTAACATATTTACAGTTCATTGTCCTCTGACGTCTGACTGGTTTGTCGTCCAGTCCCTCCGTTATGTCTCGTTAAGTATGTTAAGTCACTCATGTCTAGACTTGTTGCGCAATTCCTGTTTTATTCGTTTCAGACCCTGACTTCCTCCCTTTCGTGTGAATTTCACCGCCCTTGAAAATAGTCGTTAGTTGCAGCCCTAGCTATCTGTGACTCTTTGGGTATAATATGCAGCGTTTACTCAAAAAACAGTAATCATCTCAATCCTCATTTATGACCCAGCAGAAGCGTGTGGTGGTGTCTGTATCTGCCTGGATTCTCTCTTTTCTTTTCCTTTAATTTAGCTGTGTGCCGGACGTTTCTGGGCGGGGTCAAAGAGTCTTTGGGCCCCACGTGGGTGTGTAACCCCCGGCCAATAACAGTGTGCAGTTCTTATTTCCCAACCGCCGCTTTTCCCGCCATTATCGACAGATTTTACGGACACAGAAACAGACAGGATGAAGCTTTGCATTCATAATCCGACTGTGCTTCTCCTTCCCACCGAGGAGTTGGTGTGTTTATTTGTGCTTTGGAAGATAATATATCAGATTTCTCTTACGCTCTAAAACCAGCCTCTGGAGACTCGACCAGCTGAGTCGCAGCGAAGCCATCAGCTGGTTCGAGCTGAGACGGGCCGCTTCAGACCGCTGCAACTTTATCTGCAACGTCCTAAAATGGTTGAGAATCGTTGGTCTGAACTGCACTTAAATCTTCCACAAACTTAGGGAAAACACTACCATTGATTATACACAATGTTCATTTTAATATCCATTTATTTGTAAGTTGTTTTCTGCTGAACTTTATTTAGTCAGATTATTCAGTTGGACTCTACATAAGTCTACAAAAGCTACTTTCTCTCAGGCTGGGGTATCCGTAGGGCCTTTAAAACTAAAAATGTTAGGGACTACATTAAATCAATCCATTATAATTCTGAATGAATTGGTTAAATTACTTGTTTATTCATACTCACACAATTCAAACTTTCTACCTGTTTTTTTCCCATGCATGATTTTCTTTTATGTATATTTAAATGATTATTTATTTGATTTCGGGCTGCAACTGAACTATTTCAATTATCAATTAATCTGTAGATTATTTTCTGGATGATAAATTAGTTGTTTGGTCTCTAAAATGCCAGAAAATGGTGAAAAATGTGGATCAGCGTTTCCAAAAAAAGGCCCAAGATGACGTCCTCAAATTAAATGTCTCTTGTTTTGTCCATAACTCAAAGATATTCAGTTCACTGTCAAAGAGGAGAGAAGAAACTAGAACAATATTCACATTTAAGAAGCTGAAATCAGAGAATTTTACTTACATCTTTATGAATACTAATTAAGTACCGGTAGGTTGTACATTTTTATTCGCCCTTTGTATATAAATTTGTACATTCTTTTGTTTGTATTTTTATTACCTTAATTCTTGTCTTCTATCCTATTTTTATTATTTCTTGTATATTCTGTATGTGTGCTGTGTGTCATATTTCTTTAAGAGGCTCAAACCGATAATCAATTATCAAATGATTAATTTAATAGTTGGGTCTTTGTAAACTATAGCGTGTGGTCTAGACCTACTCTATCTGTAAAGTGTCTCAAGATAACTCGTTATGATTTGATACTATAAATAAAATGGAATTGAACTAATCCATTCATTTTTGAAGCTTTAAATTTGATTATTTGTTTTTTGGAGGGAGCCTGAGATCTAAGATTTTCATGCTAAACGAATGCTTCATAGTAATTGTGCATGAGACAAACTTGAAACCGTGATACACATTAAATGTTTTTCTTTGACAGCATTGACCTCGGTGACACCTTGAACATCCCACAGGACCAAGACAAAAATGATCTCCAGCAAGTCTCTAAGGATGACCCCGAGGGTCAAGTGACCCAGGGGCCGGGGCTAGGCACAGGCCAAGAAATGGGTGAAGACACAGGCACACAAATAACCATAGGCGAAGGTGGAAAAGGTGGCAAGGTTAAGCGTAAGGGAGGTGGCAAACGTAAAAAAGGGGTCAAGGGTAAGCGTAAGGGAGGTGGCAAATGTAAAAAAGGGGGCAAGGGTAAGCGTAAGGGAGGCAGCAAACGTAGAAACGGGCGCAAGGGTAAAAGACGAGGCAAACGTAGTGCAGAAGGTAATAGTGAGAGCGACGGGTAAGAGAAACAGGTATTGGGACTTGTTGCCCTGGGGCTGATTGGACTGCAATCATACAGCTAAAATAACTTCATAAAAAAGGACCTGAGAATCTGAGCAGCAACCCAATGAAGCTCACTGAGAAAAAAAAAAAAAGTGTCTTATGCTTAATAAAAATGTGCTTGTTTCTTTTACTTCCTCTAGATTAAAAGGTGCACTAATGGTTCCTGCATGGTCACTTCTGTTGACGTTCCACTAAATTCAAAACAAAACAGAGCAATCTGCCCCTCCCCCTATGTTTCCGTAACTGTCATGACTAACTGACTAACTGTCACTAACCCTCACCCCCTCCCCCAACCATCTTGTCCGTGATTGGCTGGAACGTGGTTTGTTGTATTTTGGTGCCTATCCTGTGCCCCTAGTGTTTGTTTGATGTCTACGACCCCTGTGTTGTCTCCCGAGACCGGGATGTTTCACGGTGTGTTCAGGGGGCAGGCAGCTAGCGGATCAAGGAGAGATGCCTACGATTTGAGACAAAAATGAAATTGCGCTGAAACCATGCAGGAACTCATAGTGCACCTTTAATGACTTCCTTCTGAAATGTGTTAATACTAGGGCTGTGACTGTCACGATTCGATTAAGATTATCCTGTCAATGATTCAATTCGATATTGCGATGTCACCTATCATTAATATATATATATATATATATATATATATATATATATATATTACTGCACATGGTTTTCATCAACAAATTCAAGCAGTCAGATATATTGTATATGAACTTCCCTTTTTTATTGTATCTGCTCTCAACCCTTGTGTTGTAACCCTTTTTTCTGACATTTGTGACGCCTTTTTTCACAATTTGTTTTTTCCAACATTTTAAATTTTTAAATTTTTCGTCTACACATTTTCAGCGCTCATTTCTACGTCCAATATTTTCTGATATAAAACAAAAATTTAAAAACGGGCCCGAAGTCAACACAAGGGTTAAAAAGGCCACTTCTTGAATGTAGCACAGTTTGACACAGCAGACATAATATATTGATGCAAAAGTGGTAATTTTCTTATATAGTAAAACATATTGCAAATGCAGTATCAGTGAAAATATTAGAAATTAGATATTTCAAATCGTTTGTAGGAGATATCTATCTTACAGAATTCAGAAAAGACAGGCTACAGTCTACAATCACTACCTGAAGGACATCAACACCTGTAAATATCTCCTATCATACATGACGGCACGTCATGTCATCCTTTTTTGTAAAAGGGCATTCTCTGATATTCTGTTCTTTCTCAATAAAGCTTCACTCAGCATCTATTCTGATCTCTCTGTGTGTCAATCATTTGGGACGTCCTGCATTACAGTACCAAGCAGTGCATTTAAAAATAAATATTAGCGTAGAGCCCTGTAGTTAGTTACCTGGTAATGTAGAAAACAACACACAACTAACTGCCTTCCTGACACATTTAATACACTGAGTAATTCTCTGATGTTGCTATACATCTATGGAACTACAAGTCTTCTTTTGACTACAAGACTTTTGACAAGTGATTGACCTGTAACTGCAGTCTCATATGACTAGGGCCAAACGTTCCTTCTAGACGTGCATCTTTAGGTTCATGAGAATGTATGAGAGGGGTATCAGTGTTTTGGACTGACAGTGAATGTCAACAGAGCATACAAAGAGAGTGGATACAAAGTAAAGTTATGTATATTAATACCAGACAAACACTCACAGTTTGGATGATCAGTCACTGCTTCAAGTAAGGTGGAGACCATTCAGTTGCACCCCATGACTCTCAGCAAACACCAATGTCTCACATCAAAAGGCTGAAAACAAGGCCAAGTGTCCAGTGGAAGATCTTCATCTACATTAAAGACAAATAATTAGTGAAATCATTTTCTTCTTGCAAAATACAGGAACACAGTGGCATTTAACAGTTATTTAAGCTTTTCACGCAACAAAAAAATACCTTATTGTGAGGTAGAGTAGTAGTAATCACACACACAAGTAAACAATTCAAACAGCAGGGGACAACAATAACCAAGGTTTCCTGCTGAAAAAGCTGAAATATACCTTCACACTAAAACAAACAACAATGTAGCTGCACAGCTGTAGCCCATAACAGTTATTTCTTTTTCAAGTTTATTATTGTCCACAACCTATAGCCTCTTTATATAAAGATAGTCAGAAGTCTGCTAAAAGTATAACAGGGTCTGGAGAAAGTGTGACATTTTCTGTTTTAGTGTCCTGGATAAACGATCCAAGAGGCCTGTATCACTCCGAGAGCAGAAAAGAAGTTGTAGCTTATATTTATAATCACAACAATCTAATGCTACAGCTACATACATAGTCATACAATCACGTAACTGCGTTTTCAGTGATTGTTTTCTGGTCGTTAACCATTTCTATCTAAACTAGGTCAAATTATTTTTCCTTATGTCTTAAAAACACTTAATTTGTTAGCTAGCTCCTGCAATAGTGACCAGTGTTGGGAGTAGAGTGCGGATACCCGACCCGAGCCCGACGGGCACAGATATTTAGAAATGATGTTCGGTCACCTCAGTGCGATTATTGTTATATTATTTGTTGTAAAATGGTGCTGCAGCTCCTTTAACAGAGCTCAGTGTGTGTAAAGTGGGTAGAAGAGAGAGATATATAATATAACAGCTCTGCCATGAATACTACTTTTAGGCAGTTTAGAGTTATTCAGATGTTTTTTGGCTGAACTATCAGAAAGGTAATATTTCCTATTTCACTACAACAGACTGGAAGGTACAGTATACCTTTAAAGAATACGGTGGAGTCTTCGTCCACACACACACACACACACACACACACACACACACACACACACACACACACACACACACACACACACACACACACACACACACACACACACACACACACACACACACACACACACACACACACTTTGTTTGCTAACAACTGCAGGTCCAGCTGATTTAGGAAACTACTGCGTTTTATTTCATAATTTAAAAATAATCTTTTTTTTTTTTTTTTTTTTTAAGTAGCAACCAAGAGGGATAGGGGAAGTGAGATTCAGGAAGTATTGAGACTAAATGCATTGTGGGTTTTGCTCTTTTCATGGCATTTGTTGAAAGTGAGAAGAAATATCTTGCAAGATTCAAAATTCAAACTCAAAGAACAAACTATGTGCAAAAAGTTGGGGAGGAGAATGTGAATTTGGACATTCACTGCATGCATAATGTTTAACATATAACTTTGACACCTGGGCATTACATTATACAGGTGTACCTAATAAAGTGGCCCATTAGTGTACATAAAAATGGAGATATCACCGATAATTTTAATACCAATACATGGTTGTAAATTATTATTATTATTATTAATAACAACAACAACAACAAGAAACTTTCTATTGCACTTTTAACAATGTTACAAAGTGCTTTCCAGAACAGAAGATAAAAACCAAGAACACAAATACAAAGCACAGAGTTATCATAATCTGAGAAAATAAGAGATGCTAATGGTGTGGCGTGTCTGATTTCAGTAGACAGAGACTCCATCTAAATAATCAGTACTTTTATCATGGTAAAAAAACACTTAATTCAAAAGTGAACAGAAACAAAATAAAACTATCAAAAGCCGTTTTGTTTCGTCTTTCCACTGTTCCAACAATCACCACTCTGGTTTGATTGAAATAAACCCTTAATTCACCCATTTACATGTGGAAATATGCTGGCTCTATACACGCTAAAAGTGCAGATTATTTACATGGAGTCTGGTGGAAATATGCTGGCTCTATACACGCTAAAAGTGCAGATTATTTACATGGAGTCTGGTGGAAATATGCTGGCTCTATACACGCTAAAAGTGCAGATTATTTACATGGAGTCTGGTGGAAATATGCTGGCTCTATACACGCTAAAAGTGCAGATTATTTACATGGAGTCTGGTGGAAATATGCTGGCTCTATACACGCTAAAAGTGCAGATTATTTACATGGAGTCTGGTGGAAATATGCTGGCTCTATACACGCTAAAAGTGCAGATTATTTACATGGAGTCTGATGGAAATATGCTGGCTCTATACACGCTAAAAGTGCAGATTATTTACATGGAGTCTGGTGGAAATATGCTGGCTCTATACACGCTAAAAGTGCAGATTATTTACATGGAGTCTGGTGGAAATATGCTGGCTCTATACCCGCTAAAAGTGCAGATTATTTCCATGGAGTCTGGTGGAAATATGCTGGCTCTATACACGCTAAAAGTGCAGATTATTTACATGGAGTCTGGTCGGTTTGGTGATAGTGATGTTCCAGAGTCTAGGGGCTCTAACAGCAAAGGCCCTGTTCACCGAGTCTGTGTTGTTGTTTGAAGCTGACTGTTGATTTTTTTTAAACTCACAGAGAAAAGAAGAGTAAAGCCACACATTTAAAATACCTTCAGGTTGAGTCTCACCTGAAGGCTGGTTGGCTTCTTCTCTGTTCACCTACAAACACAAGAAAACACACACAATTATGTTGCTTCATGTTTTAAAGTATTAACATAAAAACAAGCTGATTTCACAGCGTTTACCTGTGTGTCACTGAGTTTCCACAATATACCAAATACGAGCAGCACACTTTTAAAGCTAAAGATGTTCCTTCGTGGCATTTTTTCACCAAAACTTTGTCTGGTAAACTACTTTAAATGTGTGAAACAATGAAGTCAAGTTGAGCCTCACAGCTTCAGTTAAACTGCTGTTTCCCTTCCCTGTGTGAGCAGCTGAAATTCATCAACTAGCTGATTGAGTTTCTTTTTTTTCTGGATGTCACGTCAGCATCATACTGGTCCACCAGAGGTCCCTGTTGTACTTCACATTTAGTCTCTTCATTCTGTTTTTCAGGTAAATTCTCCTTTACAATACATGTATGTGCAGCACCGGAAAAAGCACTTTCTTTTTCTTTTTTTTGTACAATTCTTTTTTACAAATCACATAGACAAAAAAAGTATAAAAAATAGACTTAAAGGGGTGATAGACTGATTATATAGGGTATTTCACACTGTTCCTTAAGGTCTCCTAAAAGGGTATGTAACATTGGTTGGGCTGAAAATGGCCCAGATGCTATTCTATGGGGCCCAATGCATCCCTATGGAATGGCTCTATTTGGAACAAGAGCTTTTCTTCCAAATATGGTATGCTCATGAATATTTAGATGAGCTGCACGCTGATTGGTTGAGCGAAGCACATACACATACATTGGAGAAGAGACAGCAGCTCACTGCAATATTATACATTGTTCGTCTGCTTTAATCTGAGTTAATAGCCTCAGATAAACTCACTGTACCTCTTCATTAATTCCCAATGTATGTTCCAAATGTATAACACTTTTCATTATATAAAAGTGGATATTGTTAATTTTTTACACTTTACTTAACTAAAGGTTGGCTTGGTCAGCAATCATACTGAGTTACTACTACTAACGTTGTTTGGAGCCAACTATTTCAACCGTTTATTCATTACTTTAAGCTAACTATTTCAACCGTTTATTCATTACTATACTTTTAGCTATTATAATTATTTGTGTTATACAATAGTTTAAGCTATTTCAACTGTTATCTATTAATTCTAGTGAATCAATTGAACTGTTTAGCCTTTATTTTGGCTATTTATTTCTACCATTTATTCACTACTTTTACTTACCTGTTGAAACTTCTGTGCTCGCTTTCTAAATAGTTGTCAAGCAGTCTTAAATAACTGCAACATGTAACATTAGTGTTCAGGTTTTTTTAATCAATTAAATAATTATTTTAATTTCTTTAAATTAGTTGATCTGCTCCATAATCTGTCATACAAGAAATGCAACTAAAAGTGCTTTAAATGAAAAGAAAAACAATGTAAAGCAAATGCTTACCTGTCATTTGTAACATCAGAATCAAATCTATTTAATAGATAGAAAAAAATAATAGAAAAAAATAATGACCAAAACAATTTTAACAAACAACAGAAGGAGTTTACCAGGAAAAACCTGATTCATGTAAACCAAACTCAATTTATTGTTTATAACAACACAAACACAAATACTGTACACAGATCTGTTGCATGTAAGATTTCTAGCCAAGGCTAATTTGGCATATTTTCTGCTTAAAAAGGTCACAACATATCATCATAACCAAGAACACATTTAGTTAAATTAAGCACATAATAGTAACAACAGTAATAGTGACACTGTCATGAGAATAGTAACATTTTCATGAGAAATATCATGTAAAAATTACAACTTTTACATCACATTACAATCATTTCATAATTGTTGCATATGTGTATGTTTGTAAGACTGGTAAACTTGAAAAAATATAATGTTAAGCTTTGAAGAAATCAGACTTAAAAATACAAAAGTGCCTAAAAAAAAGAAATGCTTCACATCAGCCCCATTCTGTAAGGAAATAAAACCTGTATGGATATAGAGATATGTAATCAATACACAGTAGTTGTTAAGGCTATGATTTAAGATTATTTTCATTGCCGATTAATCTGTTTTTTTTTTCTCAATTTGGAGGAGTTGTTTGCTCTCTAAAATGTCTGAAAATGGTGAAAAATGTGGATCAGTGTTTCCCAAAGCCCAAGATGACGTCCTCAAATGTCTTGTTCGGTCCACACTCAAATATATTCAGTTTACTGTCACAGAGGAGAGGAGAAACTAGAAAAAAAGACATTTAACAAGCTGACAATTATAAAAAAAAAAAAACGCGTGACATCGCTTAGAGCTCCTTTAAGTCTCAGAGAACGAGACGTCGTGACCGACAAAGACCCAATCAGGCGGAGAAACATTGGCGTCAGTGTCGGTGTTGCCAAAGGTCTCTGTTTGCGGCCGTTGAGACTGAAACACAAGCCTGCAGATTCTAAACCAAAACGGGTCAGAAGTGTTTTAGAAATGTCTCCTGTTTAGGTGCTCTGAAACGCCAGAGCACGGGGAAAGAGAGGTGTAAAAGGAGCAAAAGATATTCATTTTTAAACCAAATCGTAGTAATGTAAATGTAGCCTCAGCGTCTCATACTGACGCACAAGTTTAACTGACATCGACACACAGAAACAGACACGATGAAGCTCTGCTTTCAGTCATAATCCAACAACGCTGCACCTTCCTGCAGAGAGGTGTGGGTGTGTGTATTTGTGCTTTAGAACATAACTGCTGCAAAACAATGTGAGAAAAGATCTTTTTATTACTCTGATTCACTGCTCCCTCTCTTTGTTCACTCTCTAGCTTGCTCGACAACCGCTGTGCCGTTGAGCCGGGGAGGAGGAGCCAACATTCAACGGTGTGCAAACAGTAAGCCAATACTCATTACATATTTTACCTTTAAAGAGAGACACTACAGGCAAATCTTTTTTTTTCAATTTTGAGTTTTTTGGGCTATTTTGGTGAAAATGTTTTCTTTCTACCAGTTAGAAAGAAAACATTTTTACTACACTTTACTTGTTTGTGTCTGTAGATTTCTTCAAAATGTTCCAAAAGTTAGCATTAGATAATGCGTCATTTGCATATTTAAAGGCATACTATGCAGTTTCCGTTTTTTTGTCAAACAGCGACCCCTAGAGTTACTGTGAGGTACTTGTATTTAACTCACGGCCTGATATCCTCCCCCCATTCTCGCAAGATCTGGTGGGGCGCCACCTACCAAACTTGCATTGCTGGTTTTGCAAGCGGCGCCCCCCCACCCCCCCCCCCCCCCCCCCCCCGCTTTGATATCGGGATGATTCGCCCTACTACGAGTTTGTTTACCATCGAAATGACTTCGAAGCTGTTATATTAAGGTACAAATCTTGCACAGTGGGCCTTTAAACATAAGTAATCAACTGGGGAAGGTTCACGCTGATATTATTATTATTATTATTTTTATTTATATTTTATTACAATCCATTTCTTCAAAGATTTTGTTCTCAGACTCTGAGCCACTTCAGTAGCACTTACACACACACACACACACACACACACACACACACACACACACACACACACACACACACACACACACACACACACACACACACACACAATTTTCCATTTCCATTCCTGGCTATATTCTGAATCACACTCAGAATCAAACTCAACAGTGCAAACAAAGACGAAGGTGTTCACTGGCAGTCCAGCTCCGGATGGGTAATCCACGGCCAGATCTTCAACATGCCCTGTGGCGTGCGGCTGTGAACCAGCATCAGGTTCCTGTAGACGCACGGGTTGTTCCTGTACTTCTCCTCGATGTCAAACGTCTTAAAGCCGCTGTGATTCTCAGGAACCAGGCCCAGCTTTTTCAAACACATCCCCGTGTAGACATCGTCAATGGGATACAACGCTACCTGCCGAGAAACGTTGTAAAGGCGTAGCGCCAACTCCCCAGAGTACAGATACCCTCCGCCTCCTGCGTACGCCGGGTACTGCCCCATGAATACACTCTCCGGGACAAAGTACTTGAGTTTCCGGTCTCGCTGTGGACCGGCGTCGCTGATAACGTCACCTATGAACAGATCCTTGGCCTTGATGTCGGACAGGCCTTCCAGGAAGTCAATAATTCGAAAGGTGTTGACGAAGACATCGTCGTCTCCCTTGAGGACGTACTGAGCGTGGGGACAGTTTTGGCTGAACCACTCCAGGAAGAGGACGTCCTTCAGGGTGAGGTTGAAGAAGGTGTCCCTGTAGTCCCACAGGAGGACGTCTTTGTGCAGCTTTGCCTCGTGACCCAGCATCCCCTGCAGGTCGGGGAAGTGGTCCACCGGCAACGCGTTGCCCAGCAGGAACACCGTCGCCACGGTGCGATTGGCTAAGGCGCCCACACGGCCCCACGTTTCACGGATTGCCTGCCGCCGGTCGAAGTGCGGGATCAGTGACTTGACCGCCAGCAGCAGGAAGGGTTTCTGGTCACAAACATGCGGCTGGTTTAACAGCATGGGGTACGTCCTGCAGCGCATGTGCAGGAGGAAATCCTGGAAGCGGCGCGGCAGGGTGTTGTAGTCCGAGATCTGCGTGGGGACTCTGTAGTCCGGTTCGCAGGGGTTGACTGGCCCGGTGTCGTTCAGCCAATCAGGCAGCTTGATGAGAGAGTCACTGGAGAGCACAGGGCAGGGTTATTATAGTCAACTAAAACCAAAATAATAAGTGAAAAATATTTTTAGTAGGGCTGCAACTAACAATTATTTTCTGGATGAATGGATTAGTTGTTTGGTTTATAAAATGTCAGAAAATGGTGAAAAACGTGAATCAGTGTTTCCTATAAAAAGCCCCAAATGATGTCCTCAAATGTCTTGTTTTGTCCACAACTCAAATATATATTAAAAGGAGTGAAGAAACTAGAAAATATTCACATTAAACAAGTTGGAATGAGAAAATCTTTAATCGATTAATCTTTTAAAAAGTTAATTTAATAGTTGACAACTAATCGATTAATATAAAATAAAATAAAAACTGACTGAAATCCAAAGCTATAACAACCTTGGCAGAGAGTTGAAGATGGGGTTGTAGATCAAGTCCAGGCGCTGCTGCTCCTTGTTCCAGAAATATTTGCTCGGCACCTGTTGGCGCCAAAATCTCTTTGACGGGATTCGAACCTTCGGGCGGTCACTTTTGTCCCGCCTAAGGTTCCAGGACACGCCCAATAGGACGCAGATGAGGACGTTGAGCATCATCGTCACGCAGAGCACCCTCACTTTCCTGCGGGCCACAGGCATGTTGCCTCCCCTCTGCATCTACACAACGGACAACGGATACAGAAAATTAGAGCTGCAAAGATGAATTGATCAGTTTCTTGTCCTTCAGTGTTGTGTTAGCATTTTTATACTCCAGTGTTAAGTTTCCCTTCCCCTCTGCCCAGGGACTACCAAGGGGGTGAACCTCTCCCCAGAACGTGTAGCTCCTAGGGCGCCATTTTGATGCTACCAAGCACTCACCCCCCGTTAGCATCCCATTGACTGCCATTCATTCTGACGTCACTTTGACAGAGAATAACTTTACATCTGAAGCGTTTAAAGACTCTATTTGTCCGTTGTTTATTTCTAAAGAAACACAACAATGTATAAAAGGCTCCATTACCTTGTAGCTCACGTTATGGCTCCGTAGCAGACGTTGTTATAAAAATAGGCTAACGATTGGGTCATAACCACGAGACTTACTGTCTCATAGTAGAGGAATTACCGTATAGTACAGGAGAAGCTCTCAGGCAGTTTGGACTTCCATTAGCTGTTTAAGTTTAATTACTAATGTTAACTATCATGAAAAAGAAAAAAAAAGAGTAAAGACTTCTTTGATTCCAGCTTCTTCAATGTGAATATTGTTCTAGTTTTTTCCAGGGATGCACCGAATCCAGGATCTGGATCCGGCTGAATATTGGGCTTTTTGACGGGGTTCGGTTTCTGCCGAACCTTAGAATTTTTACGAACCCTACGCTTGCACTACGCGCGCTACGCTGGTCGCCGTAATGACGGCGCCGTTGATTACAGGAAGGCGTTAACGTAGGTGGAGCGTTGAATGCAGCAGGCTGTGAGAAAGTGGAAATGGAACTGGTGAGCAGAAAAAGTGATGTTTGGCAGTACTTTCAGTCAAAAGAAGGCCGTTCAAGTCCAGCTACATGTTCAATCTGCAATGCTGATTAGTCTGGTGGTGGCGAGGACCCTAAACAACACACAACATCACCGCTGTTACAACATCTGGTATCAAACATCTGGAAGAAGACGAGTTGTGATGAAGGAATCTACAGACAGCAGCCAGAATGTAGCAACTTCAGGTACGGAGTAGGATTCGGTATTCGGTGCATCCCTAGTCTCTTCTCTCCTCTGTGACAGTAATCTGAATATCTTCTAGTCTCTTCTCTCCTCTGGGACAGTAATCTGAATATCTTCTAGTCTCTTCTCTCCTCTGACAGTAATCTGAATATCTTCTAGTCTCTTCTCTCCTCTGTGACAGTAATCTGAATATCTTCTAGTCTCTTCTCTCCTCTGTGACAGTAATCTGAATATCTTCTAGTCTCTTCTCTCCTCTGGGACAGTAATCTGAATATCTTCTAGTCTCTTCTCTGACAGTAATCTGAATATCTTCTAGTGTCTCCTCTCCTCTGTGACAGTAATCTGAATATCTTCTAGTATCTTCTCTCCTCTGGGACAGTAATCTGAATATCTTCTAGTCTCTTCTCTCCTCTGGGACAGTAATCTGAATATCTTCTAGTATCTTCTCTCCTCTGGGACAGTAATCTGAATATCTTCTAGTTTCTTCTCTCCTCTGGGACAGTAATCTGAATATCTTTGAGTTGTGGACAAAACAAGACATTTGAAGACGTCATCTTGGGCTTTTTGGGAAACACTGATCCACATTTTTCACCATTTTCTGACATTTTAGAGATCAAACAACTGATCCATTCATCCAGAAAATAATCAACAGATTAAATCAACAATATATTATAACCTTTGTGATTACAGCACAAATAAAAAGATATTAAAAAAAACGATCTCAATTACAGTACAAATAAATAATATGATCATAAAATTATCTGATCATAAAACAATACCCAAAGTACAATATGTGATAAATTAATGAAGGAACAATCACAAAATGACAGTACATATAAACAATAAACGCAAATGAGAATCAGTGATGTAGGCGGATAAGAAGACAAGAGCAGTCCCTATGTAACACATTTTCAAGCATCATCTTGAACGTCCCAATGGAAACGAGCTGTTCTGATTTGAACGACAGTTCCATCTGTCAGGAGCGTAAAAGTAAAAATAATAGTTGCAGAAAATCACTAAAAATCATCAAGATCTGCAGAATCAGGACTTACAACAAAGCCGGGATATAAAGGGACGTTTGGATACATCGACCCTGAAGCTTTGAGCCAGAATAAGAACGGAAGAATCTGGTACAGCAGCAGTTTAACTGCACCACAAGGCCACATTTCTATCTCTAATCCTGCAAGAACGGGCTCATGACTGAACTTTTTTCCTCAGCATCCCCTCCTTACTCCCTCCTCCTCCTCCTCCAGACAGGAATCACACGTTTCCAATTCAGCCGTGCACATGACGCCAGTTTCCTGGCAGCAGTCTTTGTCACCGTGTGCTGACTGCACACACACACACACACACACACACACACACACACACACACACACACACACACACACACACACACACACACACACACACACACACACACACACACACACACACACACACACACACACACACACACACACACACACACACACACACACACACACACACACACACACACACAACCTTGGGTTTTCTTCAACAGGAGGTTGATGATAAAGCAAAACAAATAGTTTATCAGTTATTACAGGGTGTAATTTGTGCAAATCTTACACTTCTTAAATACATGTAGAAACTTTACAGTGTTGAGTGACTGCTGGGATTTGTTTGGATGAGATAAATTAACCGTGTTTCCATTCCCCCCCCAAGCTATTAAAAATATTTCAAATACAGCTTGGCTTCTTTTTACCGTGGCACAGGAAATGGAGTCAGTTACAGGCCACAAAAACTTAAGTTGCCCGCAACATTTGCATAAAATCAAATCCAGGCTACCTCATGCTAGTCAGGAAGCGTCCAGCTCGACTCGCCGCCTCTGGAAAACTCCCGAAAATCTTTTAAACTGACAGTTGTCGATCTAAAATGAAGACAGGGCCCTCACAGGGTTTTGTCGACTAGTCGATTAGTTGAAATAATCAATAGATCTCCAAAAAGAATCGTGCAAAAGCACCACTTTAAATCTTGTGTTTGCCAGAGATGTGCTCATACGTTTGTCGGAAATAAGTCATTTCAACCCGTTCCCACGCCGAACTCGTAAAATAAGGATGTTTGGACAGTGGCCGTCAGTGTCTGATGCGACGTAAAAGGCGTCTTTCAGTGCGTTTGTGTAACGCACCGGGGAGAGCAGCAGTTAGAGAGGATTTAGTCAATAGTCCCGACCAAGCGCGTTCACTTATAGCGCTAAAGGGATGGCAATAGTCCCGACCAAGCGCGTTTACTTATAGCGCTAAAGGAGACTTTTAGCGTCAATAAGAACGACAAAGGCACCTGACCAAACGTCCCTATTTTACAAGATGGGTGAGAGAACGTGTTGGTCATTCAGCATGAAAAAGCATTACAAATTTAGACCAAAATGACTGAGTGGTCGACTACTCTGGACTACTGGAATATTTAGTCCCTCACTGATATACGTGTATTTGTCTCTTGTAGTATTTAGGAATACATGTCTATCAGGACGCCTTGTTGTTACCTGTGCCGGGTGTGGAGATGAGGGGTCCGTCGGATCAGAGCACTCTGGGCCGGACGTGTTGCAGCTGCAGGCTGGAGAAGGACGTCTCCGTCAACAACCAGGGTGCTGTTTCAGGAGCCATCTGAAAGTTTAACACAAAGACCGTAGGTAGGATTGTGAAGGTCCAGGACTTAGCCAAATTTTTTTAACATGGACGACTTCTCAGTCCCTCTCCTCTTTCCGCTAAAGCCCAAAACGGTCTCCTAAGCCCCTCCCCCCACAAGGGAGAATGAATGTGTGTGCATGAGCAGTGATTGACACGCAGTTAGACACACCCCCCCTGGCCCTGATTGGTGCATCTGAACAAGGAGCGGTGGATTTTTGCAAATCTGACTACAGGCTGTAGGTGGTGCCAGAGGAGCCAGATTTTTTTTTTTTTTTTTTTTTTAAATTACCTGCTTCTTGTAGTTCTACTGGAACATAGGGCCAGTTTCAGCAAATATGACAGAAAGTTAGTTTTAGAAGTCTTACCTACTGCACCTTTAACCAGGAGCAAACTCAGTGAGGTGCTGGAATAATTGGGAGTTATTTTGGACAATATACATTATGCTTATTTGCTAGGGTGTAACTTTGGTTTGAGAAGTGTGTGTGTGTGTGTGTGTGTGTGTGTGGGGGGGGGGGGGGAGAGAAACAAAACGGGTTCTGCGGGAGGAATAGACCGATTATCGGCCCTGGCTGATTATCGGGCAGTTTTTTGGCAGTTTGCAGATAATCTGTATCAGCGTTTTATTTGCCTGATAACCGATAAAGTTAATGAATTAAAAAGTATTCTAAATTGGCTCGGCTACAGCTCTGCATCTGTCCCTCTGCTTCGGTTCCACTCACCACTGAGTCTGACTTATGCTACGTTTACGGCTATTTCCATAAACGGACATTTCAACCTCTCCGTTTTCAAAAATAACATCGTGCACAGCTGTCAGTTTTCAGAAAAGTGTCTGTTTACTCGTACCCGTGTATATATGCCGTCAATGCCGTCAAGAGCACGCCAGACCTGTAGGTGGCAGTGTAATGAGAAGCTCAAGCCCACGTTAGCCAATCAGAATCCCGAAAATAGCAACAGCAGCAACGACTCACTTCCTCTCTCTTCTCTTCCTCACTTCCTCGGCTGCCTAAAGCTCTGTTTGTCTCAGTTTACGTGCAAACGAAGATTTCAAAAATCTCCACTCTGGCCAGAGTTTTTAGAAAGACTTGTTTTCAGAGGCGAATGCTCCGTTTGCGTGTAAACAAAGGGCACAAACGAAGGGAAATGTCTCAGTTTTTCTAAATAACCATGTAGGTGTAAACAGTGCCTTAATGTCCCGCCCACAACACTATCTGACTCTCTGTTACTGGGGATTATGTGGAAAGCTTCTCATTTATGGAGCTCAACAGTGACCGTCCACTTCTTTAACGGCTCTGGTTCCCGAAGTGTTTTCCCCCATTCAATTCATTTCATTTCATTGACGTTTCGATAATTGCTTACATAAAGAGTTTTAAGGCTGGAACCGAGCCAACCAGCTACGAGATGAATAGTGAACATGAGACATTTGATTCGGCGCAAAAAAAACATTTTGAAAACGGCAAAAAAGGGAAAGATACAAGACCGTGTACAGAAACTATCATAGACTTCAATGGCAGTAGCTCGCTCTAGCCGTTCGCGGTTTCACGGGTACGGTAAACGTTTCTATGGTAAAAGCGAGTTGGACCAATCATTGCTGTTACGCCTAGGATTGTGGGTAGTGTAGTTTTTCTCCATAAGATCGCGGATAAAACATGTTTTTCTTAAAACAAGGTTGATTTCATACGGACTTCTAACTTCTACAGGAGCAGGAACTTTTGTTTCACAACCTCATAGCTCGGGGTCAATCTACCTCGGAGAGTTTAGACATTATGGGATGGTTCAGACCACGTAGCTCGTGGTCAGTCTACCTCGGAGAGTTTAGACATTATGGATGATAATCTAAATCCTTATGGAGAAAATCAATGGCAATTTTACTTCTGGAACCACACTGTTGAGCTCTATTACATAATTGCTTAACCCTTGTGTTGTCTTCCCGTCGACCGTGCAATTCTTTTTTGTCTAGTGGTTAAAATGTGAACTTTTTTTCTTCAACGTTTTGGTCATATTTTTCAAAACTTTTATTGCTCCCCCCCCCCCCCCCCCCCCCCCCCCCCGATGTTTTTGTCACTTTATTTCGATGATTTTGTCAATTTTTTTCTGCGCCTTTTGACGTTTTTGTGGGTTTTTCCCCCTCACGTTTTTGAAGCTTTTGCGGAAATGTTTGTCACTTTTTTCAACTTTCTTTCATAATTTTTTTTTTTTGAATGCTATAAAATGTTATAAAACATCCAAATTTAAAGAAAGTCGTGGGCTGATCATTTATTTTACTTGTGAAGAGCGTTGTGTGGAACGATCCGCGTTATTTTGCTGAAAATTTGGCTGAAAGAAACCCACTTTTCTGATAAAGTTTTTTTTTTTTTTTTTTTTTTTTAAATGGGTCAAATTTGACCCGAGGACTAGGGCTGCAACTAACGATTATTTTCATAATCATAATCTAGAAGATATTCAGATTACTGTCCCAGAGGAGAGAAGAGACTAGAAGATATTCAGATTACTGTCCCAGAGGAGAGAAGAGACTAGAAGATATTCAGATTACTGTCACAGAGGAGAGAAGAGACTAGAAGATATTCAGATTACTGTCCCAGAGGAGAGAAGAGACTAGAAGATATTCAGATTACTGTCACAGAGGAGAGAAGAGACTAGAAGATATTCAGATTACTGTCCCAGAGGAGAGAAGAGACTAGAAGATATTCAGATTACTGTCACAGAGGAGAGAAGAGACTAGAAGATATTCAGATTACTGTCACAGAGAAGATACTAGAAGATATTCAGATTACTGTCACAGAGAAGATACTAGAAGATATTCAGATTACTGTCAGAGGAGAGAAGAGACTAGAAATTATTTACATTTAAGAAGCTGGAATCAAAGAATTTTTTACTGTCTTAAAAAATGACTCAAACCGACTAATCGATTATCAAAATAGTTGGCGATTAATTTAAAAGTTGACAACTAATCGATTAATCTTTGCAGCTCTACCGAGGACAACACGAGGGTTAACTACTAATAATCGCCATCGGTATCGGCCTTGAAAAACCCGTATTGGTCGACCCCTACAGTCTGTGGGGTTCTCAGCCAGGATTTGTTTTCCGATTTGAATCCCATTTCCTGCATTGCTACATTCATTTAGGGACTATGGTGATACAAAATCCAGGAAATAATTAAGTTGATCATAATGATGAATTCTGCCAGAAAATATAGTACTTAACTATATAAATAAAAATATGTCTTACTTATGTCTTAAGTAAGTATGTCTTAATATGTTTTAAAAAAAGATTGGTGATCGGCCAATCTTTTTTTCATTTTAATTACAAATGTTCACAATTTGAAATTGGGGGAGACACAAACAGGATTTTGAAGTGTGTGTGGGGGGTGGGGGGGGGGGGGGGGGCATGTCCCCCCTCTCCCCAGTGGAAATGACGTCCTATCTTATTTGTTCAAAGAGGCTGCGTTAACACCAGTACTTTTATTAGTGCTGCTTATTAGAACTATTAAATGAATAAATAAACTATTTTGATAATTGGTTTGGGTCATTTTTTTATTTTATTTTTATAAAAAAAAAAAAAAAAAAAAAAATGGTTAAAACTCGGATTGCAAAATGAGTGATTATATTATTTAATTAATTATTAAATGTGAATAAAATAGATCAATTAGATATTTTCCTCATACCGTGCAGCCCTAATATAAATGTAGGGGGGGGTCTCTGCTCCATGTCTCTTTCAGTTAGGGGCTCCTTGGCCTAAAAAACGCTGAAGACCCCTGATGTAGACAGACTCATGTGAACTCATCACACAGAGGCGGAACAACACCTGCAACGTATCACAGGGACAACAACAGTTCATTTAAATCGACTTTACTGTCTGAGCCAGAAATCGTGATGTTATAGTCCTGTCAGGTCATGATCTGCATTTACCAGTCCCTCCAGAAAAACGTGATCATGCGATCGCATAATTCAATGCATAATCAGCCAAAGTGACGTTCGGGGGGGGGGGGGGGGGGGGGGGGCGCCTCCCTTTCGCCGCATAAATTGCCGATTTCCACGCAAAATATGCGGGGCTTGCATGATTTCATAATTCCCGCATTTTCGTTATTGCAAAAAAGTCACACATATATATCTCAGCAGAAAGTTGAAAAATGTTGCGTTTACTTCACACAAGAGCAGCCATTTTCCCCTGTTGCCATGGGAACAACGTGACCATCATCGAAAAGCTGCCAACCCCGCGATGAAGCCGCGATGGAACCGAAGTTTTTGCAAGTTCCCGCAATTTCATCGCATAAAATTGCATAAATATCCCGCATATTCCATCGCATTTTTTAAGAAAACGTGCCGCATAATCACGGATTTTTGCCCGCAACAATCACAAAAAAACTCCTCATTTTTCTGGAAGGACTGAACCTTTTACCTCTGCTTTGGTTAAAAGTATACCCATTTAATAAAAATCAGCCTATCAACAATTAGTCCCCCTCACTTTGGAAATGACGACTCGCCCATGCACAGAGGAGGGAAGAAACTAGAAAACACTGCAACCACAGAAGATTGACTTTTTCTTCATACAAGCTCTAATCATGATATTTCTATGATGTCCTATAGTTAGAACACGGTTATTTATTTTTTTACGACGTTAAAAAGGTGATCACTGAATGAACACTGTCTTGATCCATGAAACGCATATCCTAACTGACACACCGCGTCTACACTACAGGCACCAGCTGTCTGTCAGATCCGTTCATCTGCGATTAAACTCGGGAGTTTCCCCTCATTAGAACCGTAACAAATTACTTTCAACTTTAAAGTCAGTTGACTCTGAGACAGACAGACAGACCTTTCACGCTGGCTCCTCACGTCCTCGCTGTGAAATATAACAGGGAAGTGCAGAGCAGAGCAACAGGCTGCAGCCTGTGTGCACCTGAACGTAACACCGCCCTCCTCATCCGGCATGCCCAGGCGCGCGTTATTTTGGAGATGTGGGCGCGCTCTAATCCTCATTGAAATACGAACTGTGTGGAACCAGAAATCCTCGTTAGTCCTCCAATCTCCGACATGAACATACAAGTCATTCCCTCTGTTCACTGAGTGTAGAAAGGCGGACAGGTAACCTAGAGGTGTGCGTGTGTGTGCGTCTCCGTCGCAACCTTTAAGTGCGTGTGTCCTTGCTGTGTCTTGGCGCGCAGAGACTCCTCCCTCAGGTTGAATGGGAGGAGACCAACCTCCCTATTCCCCTCCATTCTCAACATTTAACATCTACAAGTCTGTGCTGAAGTATTCAGATCCTTTACTTATGTAAAAGTACTCATACCACACAGTGAAAATACTCCACCACGAGTTAAAGTCCTGCATTCAAAAGCTTACTGAAGTAAAAGTATGTATATTGCTGTCAAATGTCCCCTATCTCATGTTTCTGGATTAATATTCCTGCTGCATTAATGTGTATGTTGCATTTTTTTTTTACTGCTGTAGATGTTTAGTGGTCTAACTCCTTTATACACTGTTAGGTAGTTCAATCTACAGCAGTGCATCATGGTCTATAAGATCATCATGTTTGTAGTGTCGCTGTCCTGTGAGAACCACGTATCTCTAAAAAGTTTTAAACGTCCTATGACATGCTGCTTTTTTATACAGGCCTTAGTGGTCCCTAATACTGTATCTGAAGTCTCTTTTATATAGACCTTAGAGGTCCCTAATACTGTATCTGAAGTCTCTTTTATATAGGCCTTAGTGGTCCCCTAATACTGTATCTGAAGTCTCTTTATATAGACCTTAGTGGTCCCCTAATACTGTATCTGAAGTCTCTTTTATATAGACCTTAGTGGTCCCCTAATACTGTATCTGAAGTCTCTTTTATATAGACCTTAGTGGTCCCCTAATACTGTATCTGAAGTCTCTTTTATATAGGCCTTAGTGGTCCCCTAATACTGTATCTGAAGTCTCTTTTATAATAGGCCTTAGTGGTCCCCTAATACTGTATCTGAAGTCTCTTTTATATAGGCCTTAGTGGTCCCCTAATACTGTATCTGAAGTCTCTTTTATATAGGCCTTAGTGGTCCCCTAATACTGTATCTGAAGTCTCTTTTATATAGGCCTTAGTGGTCCCCTAATACTGTATCTGAAGTCTCTTTTAAATAGGCCTTAGTGGTCCCCTAATACTGTATCTGAAGTCTCTTTTATATAGGCCTTAGTGGTCCCCTAATACTGTATCTGAAGTCTCTTTTATATAGGCCTTAGTGGTCCCCTAATACTGTATCTGAAGTCTCTTTTAAATAGGCCTTAGTGGTCCCCTAATACTGTATCTGAAGTCTCTTTATATAGGCCTTAGCGGTCCCCTAATACTGTATCTGAAGTCTCTTTATATAGGCCTTAGCGGTCCCCTAATACTGTATCTGAAGTCTCTTTTATATAGGCCTTAGCGGTCCCCTAATACTGTATCTGAAGTCTCTTTATATAGGCCTTAGCGGTCCCCTAATACTGTATCTGAAGTCTCTTTTATATAGGCCTTAGCGGTCCCCTAATACTGTATCTGAAGTCTCTTTTATATAGGCCTTAGTGGTCCCCTAATACTGTATCTGAAGTCTCTTTTATATAGGCCTTAGTGGTCCCCTAATACTGTATCTGAAGTCTCTTTTATATAGGCCTTAGTGGTCCCCTAATACTGTATCTGAAGTCTCTTTTATATAGGCCTTAGTGGTCCCCTAATACTGTATCTGAAGTCTCTTTTAAATAGGCCTTAGTGGTCCCCTAATACTGTATCTGAAGTCTCTTTTATATAGACCTTAGTGGTCCCCTAATACTGTATCTGAAGTCTCTTTTATATAGACCTTAGTGGTCCCCTAATACTGTATCTGAAGTCTCTTTTATATAGGCCTTAGTGGTCCCCTAATACTGTATATCTGAAGTCTCTTTTATATTTTCTTATCTTAAGACCAAAAAAAGGATTAAAAAACGATTTTGCAGAAAACACAACACAACTTTTAAACCTAATTGGCATCAAATCTGTTTGTGAGAACATTTTATATTCAGGATAAAGTCCGAACGTTAACTTGCGTTGGGTTGTAATCCTGTAGCTCCGAAGGCCCAATTATGACCTGAAGCTCTCCTGCGGGTTTTATGGTTCAAACTTTGCTGACTTAAGAGATCATTTATCAAGCTGACATCAATTTTACTGCATGCTGCGATATAGATATCTGATCCGTGTCATCCAGCCGCGTCCCTGAACACAGCCACAGGGAAACAAGAAACAAAGAACAATGAAACGTGGACATTAATTATTAATTTGAAAGGAAGTAATGCATCTCACTGGAGAATCTACTAACTGCATTTAGAGAACTGAACTTTGTTTGGTAAGACTTTACTTGAAGGTATCTACATAAGAGTGACATGACACTGTCATGAACACACGTCAGGACAACAACCGACACTTAATGGCAGAAACGTTATGTCATAAACGTTTATGACTTGTTTATAATGTTTGACACATTCATGACAGTGTCAGGTCACTCTTATGTAGCTACCTACAAGTAAATTGTTCCCCTTTAATGTTTAATTAACCCTTTAATGAAATTGCACAGAATATTGACAATTATGTGCAATATCATTACTTCACACTGCATATAAAACCATATCTAGCTTTATATTTTTATATATTAAATAAATATATATATACTTATTTCATGTTGACACTGGAAAGGAGTTATTTAAATCTTGTTGTACATATGTATAATGACAATAAAAGGCATTATTTTCTATTCTATTTATTTTATAACGGATCCTTAAAGCTGGGGTGTCAAACTGTGGTAGTCAGAGTGCTGGTGTCGTGCAGGCTTTTGTTCCTCTGAAGAATTAATGGGCCCCGTGTGACCCCATACCTGTATCTACCTGACACCAGGACTGGATGATGATCACACCACCGTTTAAAGGAACAGGATTGTTAGAGGCAACAGCAGGCCAACCTTTATCAGTCTAACCTTTGACCAAAACTTTGTTAGCTGACCTTTGAGCTAATTGCTTAACTGGCATGAGTTGTGCAAAGAATTAATTTCCTTTTTTATCTCCATCTCGGACCCTATTTTCCCATGCATTGATGCCTAAGTAGTCTATACCGACGACGATTCATTTTAGGGAATTGCTCCAGTGCTGCCGGAAGATCCGCCGGATGTCGCTCATTTTCGGCCGGATGTCCGTTACCTTCCTCTTTCTTTGTGTTGGCGTTCTAACCTCCGGTTGATTTGTGAGCACTATGGTTAACTGCTCCTCAGATCTCTGCAGGGTAAATCCAGACAGCTAGCTAGACTATCTGTCCAATCTGAGCTTTCTGTCGCACGACTAAAACAACCTTTGAACGTACACATGTTCCACCAAAACAAGTTCCTTCCAGAGGCTATTTTGCAGAGGCGTCGTGACTCCGTCCGGTGCTTAGCAACCACCCAAGATGATTGTGATTGGTTTAAAGAAATGCCAATAAACCAGAGCATGGTTTTACTGTGGACTAGCCAGACCCTCCTCCGCAGCGCTGTGGAGGAAGGTCTGGCAAAGCGAGACTAATGCCTAAATGACTACTGTTAACAGAATTATTAGAAATTGGTCCAGTATTGAGTGAGAACGCTGTAACGGGCTGCAATGTAACCCTATAGGGCAGAGGTCTTCAACGTTTATTAAGACACAGACCCCTTAACTGAAAGAGAGACAGAGCAGGGACCCCCTACTATATATGGTGTATAAAATGAAGTTACATATTAAACTGGGCCTACAATAACGTGTAGGGCGGCCTAAAGCCTTTACATACCTTTATTGCATAGACTACTAAGCTATTATAATAAATGTTGGCATGGTTTTATAAAGCATGTTTTAATGTTAATCATACAGTTAGTTAGTTATGTTTTATTTCTGTCATGCCAACCATTTTGGCCCATCCCACATGGGATTATAAGACACCACAAAATTACTTATTTAACAAACATCTTCCTGTCACATATACAAATCATTCAGAGGAATACATGAATACAAATATATACATATACACACACATACACACACACACACACAACAAATTCTCATCTACAATTCATCTCGATAGAGCTTTTTTCCTCTTCTCCCAAGCTAAATCCGGTGCCACAGTGTATCCTTAGGATGAACTGCATCTGTGGATGGCCTTAGTGACTTACCTATTAGCCAGTAAGCCTATCATCCAATATTAACAATAATTTGGAGGCCCCCTGCATTGACTCTGAGGACCCCCAAGGGTTCCCAGACCCCCTGTTGAAGAGCCCTGCTATAGGGTATCAGTTACTGTCCACTAAAAGTTCTGTTTTAGCCGCTGACAGGCTCAGATTATTATTCTGTGTGTGACAACATTATGTCACACACAGAATATCTATCATCTCATACTCATATCTATCCCTACAGAGATAGAGCTTTTTGTTAAAGAGTAAGATCCTTTTTGTTTACCATGAAACAACATCATTTTCGCCAAACTCACCAGACTCCATCTAAATAATCAATATTTTAGCACGTATAGAGCCAGCATATCTCTACTATTGTGTTCTATGTAAATGGGGGAATTAAGGCTTTATTTGGAGCCGTGGAAAAGACGAACCAAGATCGTTTTTGATAGTTTTATTTTGTTTCTGTCGACTTCAGATGAAGTGTGTTTTACGATGATAAAATTACATATTCAAAAGAATCCCAAACTCCCAACTTCTTCCCTTCCTCTCAAAGGGGAAGTGCTGCATTTTGTTTGTTTTGCCGCTATGGTCAGAGAGGAACCTTCATCCTGTCAGAGGAAGGCCGTACAAAAAGAAAGGATCACAACAGTTAAACAGTCCAGCACTTTGAGTTATGGGAGGTCAAAAAAAAAAGTAAACAGAACTTTTGGTCCATGAACAAGTGAGACCCTACATAATCACACGTGAATCATATGTCTAAATGCATGTGTGTGATGATCATATATATATATATATATATATATATATATATATCTTACACAGTTTGTCCTTTCTGAGTCTGTATGCAGGTGAAAAAGCCACGATGGATCCATTCTGGCAAACACAGGTCTGCAAAGAGAAGGACCTGTCTCCTGTCTCCTCGCGGGAGGAGACAGCTGGAGTCGGTCAGACGTTGTCTCTCTCTGTCAGAATCACACCCAATGTTCCTCTGCTGTCTGAGGGAAAAACTCTCTCTCACACACACACACGGTCTCTAAGTGCGGTGAACGATTCTGTCAATGCTCTCCTGGATATCAGACATCTTCTTCAGCACCTGGTTCACTTTGGTTTCATCAAACTCCAGACACACAAACTCAGAGTCCTGAAAGAGAGAGACAGGAAAGAAGGAAGACGTTACTGCAACTAGCAGAGACACAGGGTGGATCCCAAGTCTCTTATTTGACATTTCCTCGCTCTTAAAGTGCCCATATTATGAAAAAATATAATTTGGGGTGTTATTTTGTGTCTCTGGTGCTTCCACACGCATACAAACTGAAAAAAAACAACCATCCATGCTGTTTAGAGTGAGATCCGGTTTCTGAATGTGTCCTGCCTTCAGTCTCCGGGTGAGCTGGTCAACATCTGCACGGCTTTCTACGTCACTAGCCGAGACGAGGGGGCTAAACGCTAGCTACCTAAAACACACACAAGTTCACCATAATCTACAAAAGAACTACTTCCATGTCCTTGTTCTGCAGGTATTCCACGCTAAATTGGAAGTGCGCCCTCATTTAGAAGAAGACTCTCGGCTAATCCTGCCTTGTAACTGACCAAAGTTGTTTAAACAGCTAGCTAGCTCATGTAGTCCTTACCTAGCTACTGAGCATGTGATCTTACCTAGCTACTGAGCATGTGGTCTTACCTAGCTACTGAGCATGTGATCTTACCTAGCTACTGAGCATGTGATCTTACCTAGCTACTGAGCATGTGGTCTTACCTAGCTACTGAGCATGTGGTCTTACCTAGCTACTGAGCATGTGATCTTACCTAGCTACTGAGCATGTGATCTTACCTAGCTACTGAGCATGTGATCTTACCTAGCTACTGAGCATGTGGTCTTACCTAGCTACTGAGCATGTGATCTTACCTAGCTACTGAGCATGTGATCTTACCTAGCTACTGAGCATGTGGTCTTACCTAGCTACTGAGCATGTGGTCTTACCTAGCTACTGAGCATGTGGTCTTACCTAGCTACTGAGCATGTGATCTTACCTAGCTACTGAGCATGTGGTCTTACCTAGCTACTGAGCATGTGATCTTACCTAGCTACTGAGCATGTGGTCTTACCTAGCTACTGAGCATGTGGTCTTACCTAGCTACTGAGCATGTGATCTTACCTAGCCTCTAGCTCACCCAGTAAGAGCGTGTGCCCCATTTAGGCTGAGTCCTTTGCAGCGGCCAGGGTTAGAATCAAACCTGCGGCCCTCTGCTGCTTGTCCTCCTCTCTCTTTCACGCCACCCTTTTCTGTCTATCCACTGTCACTATCAAATAAAGGAAAAAGCCCCGCCAAAAAAATCTTTAAATGTTTTTTTTCTTTAGTCACTATTCCCGATGTTTTTGTCACTTTTTTCCATGTTTTTGTTGATTATTTTCTGCGCTTTTTTTATTTCTTTTCAACGTTCTTTTATAAAAAAAAATTCAAATGCGATAAAATTGAATAAAACACCCAAATTCAATGAAAGTCGTGAACTGATCATTTATTTTACTTGTGAAGAGTGTCGTATATGGAACCATCCTCGTTATTTATTTTGACAATTTGGTTGAAAGAAACCCAAATTTCTGATATAGAAACTTTTTGAAAATGGGTCAAATTTGACCCCGAACACATTGGAGGGCTAAAGTCGTGAATCGTATCGAATCACGAGTGGAGTTACATCCTTATTAATCAACTAATCATTTCAACAGAACATATAATTAATTCAGAGGTAAATGGAAAGTTTTCTCCACACTGATGAAGGTCCAGCTCCCCCGGGATCTAAAGAGTTTAAGGACACCTTGATGTTTGATATTACATCCTCCACCTACTTCTGCAGCCTTCAGGCGTCTGTTGGCTATTCTTAAACTTGGAACTGAACGGACCGATAATAGAGCGCGTGTATCCTACAGTACTGCAGCTGCTCCAGTCTGTTAACCTGCTTTCTCGGAGCCGTGGGACCTGCAGATTGGGTCAGATTCGTAGCGAACAGGCACAAGACCTACTCCTGAAAACAGAAACTGTGTCATCATCACAGACCATGTCGACTCCGCTCGAGGATAGCGCCTTAACTTACAGAATGAAAAGTCCTTCAAAATGACCAAATCAAAAAAAATGTAGTTCCCGACAAACGTTTTGATCTATTTTCTAGTTTCTTTACCTACTAAAATATTTACGAGCAGCAGCCCAAAATCCAGTCAAAATACCCTAAGTAGTGCCCTAACTTTATAAAAGTGCTGCAGTGTCCCTTAAAGGAGAAATCCCACCGATTTTTACCTGAATCTTGATCGCTAGATGTCTCCGAGTACTGTCGATATGAAAAATACGACCAAAATCGGTGCTAGCAAACTGGAGTTGCTGCAGCTAATGGCCAGAGCTCCCAGTTAGCTAAAATGCCAGTTGTGGGGGCATGTTATAAAGAGTGCCTTTGTGCCTCTTTGTGACAAAAATGCAATTAAAATGTCTGTGCAGGTACCGGGTGTGACAGTGCAACCCAATCTCACTCCGAACTTGTAAAATACAGACGTTTGGGCAGTGGCTGTCAGCGTCAGATAAGACATAAAAAAATCACCCTTCAGCGTGTGTGTAGAACGCACCGGGCAGAGCAGCAGCTACACGGGGTTTGAAGATGACGTAGCACTAAGTAGCAAGTAGTATGAAAGCCCGAAAACCGCCTAAGGAAGTTGGATGGGGGGGGTGGATGGGTCAAACAACACAGGACTTTCACCCAGGAGACCGGGGATCGATTTCTTCTTTTACTAAACCGTCCCTCGTGTCACGTTTCCTAAACCGAACTTGTCCCGGGTGTCATGTAAACGTACCTTTTATAAGCCCACCCACGACCTTTTCCTTAACCTAACTGCGTCAAAAGTGACGCCAATAGTCCCGACCAAGCGCTTAGATAAAATGCGTTTAGAACGGACGCTAAAGGAGATTTTTACCGTCAATAACAACGCCAAAGGCACCTGACCAAGCGTCCGTATTTTGCCCGATGGGAGTGAGAATGCGTTGGACAGTGGTAGTCTTTAAGCGTAACTCTCACCAAAATGCAACCTAGGGTCTTTTATGTGAATGTACCCGAGTCAAACTTTCGTTTTAAGATTGAACGTATTTCCGTTTTTTCGGTCAAATGGCCTTTTGAACGGGAGTGCTAGGGACACTACTATGCTAGCATCAAAATCACTATTTTTAAAACACTAAGAAGGCTCGACACAACATGAGACTTTGCTCCAAGTATCACCACAAGTACCAGGCTTTTTAAGAGTAAAATTCAAGCACTTTTAAGGTACCTTAAGCCTAGCAGGTAACGGTTACGGTTAGAAGATGGCTGTGTGTCATGTGACCTTGTTATTTGTACACGCTGTGACTCTACAAATCACAACATGTAAATAGGAACATGTTGGCGTTATTTTGTCACTTAATGGGAGCAGTAGGCTAGTTGGAACCAGTTACCTCCAGGATCTGTGCTAGGCTAAGCTACCGGTGGAACCGTCAGACAAACACGAGAAGGGTATGTATGGACTTGTCTAACTCTGGGGGTTACGGTGAATAAGCTAAAGTCCCAATAAGTCGGCGTGTTCCTTTACCCCAGTAAGTTCACAAGAGAGACTTGCAGTCACTCTGAGAGTCCTGGCATCCGGTTGCTCTCGAACTCGTCCATGCTTGCTGTTTCCACTTTGTCGTGCGCCGCTTGAAAAAAAATAGAGTGGTCGTGCACTTTAAATCCTGGCGCGCCAGCGAGATCTTAGCCTAGGGCATGCTGACCCTGCGCTGAATGAAATAATGAAATATAATGAAATTATTGAATGTTAAGTTATCTCAGGGAGATTTAGGAGAATGCAGTGTGAAAAGCTCCACTCAGAACAGGCCCTTCTAGTGTTTTTAACTGAAATCAAACTAAAAGGGCGTAGCTGAACGGCACAGCGTGGCTGGGCTTGTTTGAGGTTAGCAAGTTTTTCTACTTTGTTTCCACTCTGCCCACTCCTTTTCAACATGCCACTTCAAAATGACTCTCACAGGTAAGTGACACACACTCAAACTAATTTCCCACCAAAATCAATTTTGTTTTGAAATGCAGGTCACCATATTAAAAGTGCCTCCAGCACTATTATCCTCTGGGAGGGTCTCTCTGAAACTGTTTTCAGCCCAGGACCCAGATTAGGTGAATTTTAGGTGAAAGCCTTCTCATGGGACCGGGGCTTATTAAAACAGACCAATTATCCGGCCACATCCAGAGCCAGGCCTCTATCCCCAAAACCAACTCATGCCTGTGCTGTCGGCAGTGTTTACTGGTATTTAAACAGCATTAAGATACACTTTTGTGAAACTAAATGAGCATGAGAGGAAACGCTGGATGTCAGTCTCACCTCTCCGGCTCTACCCAGCTCCAGCTCCATCAGGGCAACCGGGCTGCTGTGGGCTGCGTCCCCTCGGCTGGCTGCGGTCTGGAGGTCCACCCTCCAGGAGAGACCCCTGAGGCCGGGCTCCCAGCGGCTCTGAGCCAGCAAGCTCTCCCTCACTCGGACTCGCTGGCTCTTCCAGAAGCGAGAGAGGGCGGCGGCCTGCTCGGCAGTCACCCCGCCGCTGCCCTGCCTCTTTGTCTGGGCTGTGAGGAAGGCCTCCAGCTGGGCGTGGTCCATGTCTGCTGTGGCGATGGACTGGGAGATGGAGGAAAACGAAGGATGAGCAGGATCAACTAAGCTGGAATTCTGAAGTTCTACTGTCATACCACCAACAATATAAATATCTGAACTCTGTGTGCATTTTAACTGGATAATAATAATAAGACTTTATTACGGACTTATGGTCCAATTAAATGACAGCAAAAAATACACAACACTTAATACATAAATACTCCCAGAGTCATAAAACAATTTCATTACATAAAATATCAAAAAAAAATATTTAAATACATCATCTATACTCTAAAAAAGAGGCATTTGTGCCACTGTCTATATATCTGTGATGGACAATGAACAGTACTGAATCTGATGTTGGATATGACCAAGATAATCTCATTCATAGACGCATCAAGTCGGCGGATACATTTATACTCTTTATACTGTATACTCTTTTGAACAGTCTGTGTTGTGACTTGCACTGCCAGCTCTATCTCCACAGCGCTGTGGATATAGGTCTGGCTCTGGGTTGTTTGCATTTCTTTAAACCAATCACGATCATCTTGGGCAGCGCTAAGCTCCGGACGCAGCGACGGTGGCTCTGCAAAATAGTCTCGAGAAGGAACTTGTTTTGGTGAAACATTTGCACCCCGCAAAAGAAAACGCCACATATATTAAATGAAGTGGTAAGTAGTAGAAGTAAATGCCATAAACATATTCTTTGTAAATCTTTACACTCATTCACCTAAGGAACCAAGCAGGCCTGCCTTGTTCAAATACAGTTAAAGAAATGGACCACCAGGTCCCGTGTCTCTGGACGGAGACCAGTGAAGGATGTTAGAAGCTCTTTTCCGGTGATGGCTGAGCGTTACTGAGCAGCCTCCAACTGAGCTTGAAGACGTAGATGTGACGTGAGCAACCTGTCTGAAAGTTGGAAGTCTTCTGGTAGCTGTGCCAAGAGAAATCTCAATCATTCCCAATCTAGCAGAGACGGAGAGCGTAGGTATATGTAAGGAGATAACATAGGCACAGGCTAATTACTGATCACTAACATGATAGTTAACATTAGTAATTACACTTAAACAGCTGATGGAAGTCCAAACTGCCTGAGAGCTTCTCCTGTACTATACGGTAATTCCTCTACTGTGAGACAGTAAGTCTCGTGGTTATGACCCAATTGTTAGCCTATTTTTATAAAACGTCTGCTACGGAGCCATAACGTGAGCTACAAGGTAATGGAGCCTTTTATACATTGTCGTGTTTCTTTAGAAATAAACAACGGACAAACAGAGTCTTTAAACACTTCAGATGTAAAGTTATTCTCTGTCAAAGTGACGTCAAAATGAATGGCAGTCAATGGGATGCTAACGGGAGGTGAGGGATTGTTAGCATCAAAATGGCGCCATAGGAGCTACGTTTGCCAGACACTCGCTTACCCACTAGGTCCAAATTTTCTTCAAAACTTGCCATTTTCAGCGGTTGTCTCGCTACCTCCACGTTTGTTGTTGTTTCACAAAGCGAACAGAGTTTGAGAACGCCACACATATTATGCGTGAGCGACGCGCCAAATGTCAGGCTTTATCCTGGCAATGTACTTCTGTCGATCCTGACTAGAACTGTTTAACCATGATATGAGACCATAACTATACATGGTCAACTAGTGGATCAAGTAGATATCTAGGGACAATTATTGACTCTAAATTAAATTTCCAGGATAATTGTGAAGCTGTCTGTAAAAAAGGACAACAGTGTCTATAATGCCTGAGAAAATTGTACCATTTTCATAAAGACAAGACCATGATGACATTATTGTATCATGCCTTTATCAAATCCATCATATCTTTCACCTTAGTGTGTCATGGTTTGGGTGTGTTTCAGTTAAGCACAAGAATCACCTAAATGAAATTGGAAGATGGTCAAGTAAGCTGACTGGTGAGACCCAGCTGCACCCCACATCCATGTATGCTAAACAACTACAGCGGATAGCTATGGCCATCTTAGAAGATAGCCTACACCCTTTGAATAGGGAATTCCAGTATCTCCCCTCTGGACGGAGGCTAAGAGTCCCTGGTTGTAGAACTACAAGATTTAAAAAAAATTTAAAAAAACAAACTGTAGAATTACTTGCACACAACGCACAAGCACCTTGGTCATGTACTAGCTGTAGAATTTCTGCATATAACTGCACAAGTCAATGTTCTACTGTCTGTTTTATATGTTTTAATGTTGTGTGTGTTGCATGGTATGTGGTGGTCTACAAAGTTTTAAGGATGTCCTGCCTCTTAGACTGTAAGCCTAGTTTACCTACGGGTACCAAGTAACTGACTGTAGTACCGGTCCCAGTGCACCTACAATGTGAGCAGCATAGTTGTGTAAACAGAGATAATAACAGGTATATGTTATCACTGTTCTAACGGTGTAACAGAGCAAGACAGAGAGAGATATCCTTGCTCTCCTATGTCCTAATTGGTGGAACCTTGAGTAGTTGTATTTGTATTAGATTACGAGTACTTTTTTGGTTTGTTTTTGGTGTGTTTTCGTAGTTGTGTGTCACGATGGATGTCATACTCTTGCTGCAGAACAAATCTAAATACAGGTACAAAATAAAGTAACCTGAACCTGAACCTGTGGGTTAGTGCTGCCCCCTGCTGACCACCGGTGAGAAAACAGTGTATCAGTGAAAACACGTCCAACTGTGAAATGTCTCTTAATACTTTGGTCGTTTGAGCTTTTTTTTTTTTACCCCATTCAGAACACAAGAAATAAGAGTTTACTTGCAAAACGTAGTGTGCAAAACAAAATCGTAATCGCAATCCAAATTTCGATTAAAAGGACAATTCCAGCGCAAAATGAACCTAAGGGTTAATAACAGATGTGTACCCACTCGATCGCTCTCTGGGACATGTTTTCATGCTAATCAAATGTGTTTGTAGCTTGAAACAAGCTAGAGCGGACCGCTGATTAGCTTAGAACGTTAGTATTCGGGGCACAGGGAAAGGAAAAAAACAAATCGCTATTTATATCATTAAAAAGGCTCAAAATATCACCAAACTTCAACGGTAGCATAATGAGGGTCCCTAAATGTTAACCGAAGCATTGAGAACTACAGACTAAAGGCCCAGACACACAGAGCCAACGGCCAAACGTCGGCAGAAAAGGCAGTTGGACTGATCAGTCTCCCCAAATCCTCAGAACACACCGAAGAGACGAGACGTAATACGTCTCCATATCACCAGTCGGAACTAATCTGTATCGTCGCCCAAAAATGAAAACCGGCAGCTGATTGGATGAACGCGTCACGTGGGTCTGGTTTCTCCGGAAATTCAAAGCCAGACCGTCATGGCGGCTCGTTCAGAATCCGATCTCATATTGTCCTAAAATAGTTCACCGTAACGTGTTCCTGAGAACATGTTAAGAGAGGAATAGGCCGTGCAGTCGCTGAATCTGTCTTCATTTCAGATCAACAAAGGTCAGTTTGAAAGATCTTCATCAGATTTTGAGAGACTCTAGTCACGCTCATCCTGCTCCCCGTTTCCTGGTTAGCTCTCCACCAATCAGATGGCTCATTTGAGTCCGACTGCCGGCAGTGCCCGCCCCGCCGATTATACACGTCAAATCGGCCAAAATGAAGGCAGACGGCCCCTCGGACTGACGACGGCACGGAACACACCGACCAGACTCGAGTCACCGACCTCGCCAGACTGTCCAATGGCCGATTATCGGCTCGGTGTGTCAGCGCCTTTAAGAAAAAAATATGTGTTTGGTACAGATCCTCACAAAAAAAAAGAAGAAAAAAATCAAATTTCAATCATTTTTTTTTCTTTTTTTTTATATTTTTCAATGGAAATGAGAATAATGATACAAAAATGATCATTCCCTCCAATATCGTGAATCCTAGCGCAATCGCAATATCAGTCAAAATAATCGATAATAATTCTCCTCATCTCGTGCAGACCTAGATTGAGCAATAACATGTTCCCCTGTCGGTGTTTTTCCTTCTTCTATCTGATGTTTCTGGATTAATATTCCCGCTGCATTTGTGTGTATGTTGCATTTTCCTGCTGTAGATGTTTAAGGTTGTGCTCGTTCTCCTTTATATACACTGTTGGGTAGTTTAATCTACAGCAATATGCATCATGGTCTATAACAGTGGTTCCCAACCTTTTTTCCTTGGCGCCCCCCCTACTCATGTCTAAGAAAAGCTGAGCGCCCCCCCCCCCCCCCCCCCCGAAACCAAAGTTGAGGTAACTCTCGAGATAGATCGTTACTTTCTTTTTTGATACAGAGGAGTTATCAGCACTTTTACGTTTCTCCGCTAGGTTTCATTCATAAAATAGTGATGCCGTGGCGGCAGGAAAGACGAGGATGACAGCAGCTAGCAGCTGACCTGATGACAGCAAGGGTCCCAGGTTAAGAGGTCCCGGAGGTTAGGCCTACTAAGTAGCCTGCCTACAATTTTAAGCGAGAACAAATATATATATATATATATATATATATATATATATATATATATACATACACAGACTTTTGTATACATTATATATTCTAGTGTATTATCATAATTTGTTTAACATGTGCAAATATTTTTTTTTTACCTCACCGGATGACTTGCGCACCCCCTGTGATCTTTGCCGCCCCCCTGAGGGGTCCCCGGACCCCAGGTTGGGAACCACTGGTCTATAAGATCATCATGTTTGTAGCGTCGCTGTCCTGTGACAACCTCGTATCTCTACAAAGAAAAGCAGCCCTGTTTTCAGCTTTGTGACGACGCATTTTCCAGCTGATCCGAGAGGCTTTTTAAAGACTTTATTTACTTCATCCTTCAGTTCATCACAAACATTCAACATCAGCACATCTGGAGATACGTGGTTCTCACTGGACAGGAAAGGGGATGGAAAACTGGCATCTGAAAAGTAACTACAGCTGTCAGACAAAAGTAGTGGAGTAAAAAGTACAATGTTTACCTCTGAGGTGCAGTAAAGTAGAAGTACAGAGCAGAATATAACGGAAATTATCAAGTGAAGTAGCCTAAAGGTAGATGATGTTGTACTTCAGTAGGCTACAGTAACGTTAATTGAGTAAATATATATACTTAGTTACATTCCACCACTGATGTCACTTACAACAAGACACTTTGGCGACAGTTTCTGCAAACTGTCTAAACTGCAAAGTAAATATATGATATATATTATTATATTGTGGCTAATATCTCAGCGGTGTGGTGTGTTTTCGTACCTTTAGGAGGCCTTTCATTTTCTCATGCAGAGCCTTGAACTGCTCCTGCGACAGCTCGCGGTATAATTCATCCTTCAGCAGCTCCTCCGTGATCTCGCTGTTGTTGTAATACACTTTCTGAGCTATTCCATTCAACAGGCCGCTCAGAGACTTCGTTGCTTCTACGTCCGCCATGTTTTCACGTCAATGTGGTCACACGACGAAGCCGATGGATCACATGACGTGAACGTCCTCACACGGCATTGTGGGAGTTGTAGTTTCACAGAGGAATATTTATTCGTTTCTTTTTTTCATGGTTTTCTGTCCACCAAAATGTCTCTATTATCACCGAAGATGAGTTATTAGCTACGTTTTAGTTTATACCTGCTTTTAATAAGGCAAGGCTGTGTTTTATTTCAAACTTTAATACGTTAATAAGTATTATAACAAGACATATTCATATATTCAATACTGATAACTTTACCAAAGAGCTTGTTATAACCTATTTGGCTTTACGTTATCTTTTACTTTTTAATAGCGTAATCAGCAATTTTATTTAATAACTTGATTATTGGTTTTGTATTGCAATATCTGTCTTTACTAAAGTCTAAATCGAGGCCAAAAATTGGGAAAAAAGCATAATTTGACAATGCTTACATCTGTTTTTTAAGACATTTCCGATTTAATTAGCTTTTTGAACCAGATGGCATTTTCTTTTCCTATTCTACAGGTTTTATTAAATTTCCACCAAGAATGTCAATGTCAGTTTTTATTTACCTTTCATTACATGTAAACCCAACGTGTTTTACATTACAATGTATAGGACGTATTTACATCCAGGTTAATTCATGTATATCCTATCACGTAAGTAGCAAAGTGTCTTTATTAGTAGACTCATCTCATATTTAGGCTAAATGTTATTTTAGAATATATTTTCATATCTAAAAATAAAAATACAAAATGAGCAAGAAGAAGTAACTGTGGTAACTGTACATTTTCGGCTGCCATCTTTGTTCGCAACGGCTTTGGTGTGGAGCAGTCTATTTCTATCGAAACCCCGACGTTATTCATTTCATAACGTCGGCCCTGGAGGTAAGGAGTCTCCCTGGTTTTCTGACCACGGTCAGGAAAAGTTAACACATTTAATATTTTAAATTAAATAGCTTATTAACGTGCGCTAGTTGCCCGTGTGAGCTGATGACCTCATCTGTTGACCGAATGCCTTCCTACAGCTGCTTAATAAAAGCTTTCCATACAAACAAATGTAGGCTACATATGTCATTAGTATGAGAACAAAAATTAAATTTTAACTGTGTTGGGCTCAGGTCGGTTGGACATATATATCTTAATGCCTGGCGGGCTCGGGTCGGTTCGGTTCGGTTTTGCTCTGTCGGACGCGGGACAGGCTCGGACAGAAAAATTCGGCCGATCCGCACTCTACTCACACACACACACACACACACACACACACACACACACACACACACACACACACACACACACACACACACACACACACACACACACACACACACACACACACACACACACACACACACACACACACACACACACACACACACACACACACACACTGAGCTCTTAAAGGAGCTGCAGCACCATTTTACAACAAATGCCTTATCGAGCTGATGTGACCGAGCCCGACCCAAACCTGAACATCATTTCTAAATATCCGTCTGACGGCCCGGCCCGTCGGTCCCGTCGGGTCCCATCAAGCTCGGGTCGGGTATCCGCACTCTACTCCCAACACTGGTCACTATTGCAGGAGCTAGCTAACAAATTAAGTGTTTTTAAGACATAAGGAAAAATAGTTTGACCTAGTTTAGATAGAAATGGTTAACGACCACAAAACAATCACTGAAAACGCAGTTACGTGATTGTATGACTATGTATGTAGCTGTAGCATTAGATTGTTGTGATTATAAATATAAGCTACAACTTCTTTTCTGCTCTCGGAGTGATACAGGCCTCTTGGATCGTTTATCCAGGACACTAAAACAGAAAATGTCACACTTTCTCCAGACCCTGTTATACTTTTAGCAGACTTCTGACTATCTTTATATAAAGAGGCTATAGGTTGTGGACAATAATAAACTTGAAAAAGAAATAACTGTTATGGGCTACAGCTGTGCAGCTACATTGTTGTTTGTTTTAGTGTGAAGGTATATTTCAGCTTTTTCAGCAGGAAACCTTGGTTATTGTTGTCCCCTGCTGTTTGAATTGTTTACTTGTGTGTGTGATTACTACTACTCTACCTCACAATAAGGTATTTTTTTGTTGCGTGAAAAGCTTAAATAACTGTTAAATGCCTCTGTGTTCCTGTATTTTGCAAGAAGAAAATGATTTCACTAATTGTTATTTGTCTTTAATGTAGATGAAGATCTTCCACTGGACACTTGGCCTTGTTTTCAGCCTTTTGATGTGAGACATTGGTGTTTGCTGAGAGTCATGGGGTGAAACTGAATGGTCTCCACCTTACTTGAAGCAGTGACTGATCATCCAAACTGTGAGTGTTTGTCTGGTATTAATATACATAACTTTACTTTGTATCCACTCTCTTTGTATGCTCTGTTGACATTCACTGTCAGTCCAAAACACTGATACCCCTCTCATACATTCTCATGAACCTAAAGATGCACGTCTAGAAGGAACGTTTGGCCCTAGTCATATGAGACTGCAGTTACAGGTCAATCACTTGTCAAAAGTCTTGTAGTCAAAAGAAGACTTGTAGTTCCATAGATGTATAGCAACATCAGAGAATTACTCAGTGTATTAAATGTGTCAGGAAGTCAGTTAGTTGTGTTGTTTTCTACATTACCAGGTAACTAACTACAGGGCTCTACGCTCACATTTATTCTTAAAGGCGCTGCATGGTACTATAATGCAGGACGTCCCAAATGATTGACACACAGAGAGATCAGAATAGATGCTGAGTGAAGCTTTAATCAGAAAGAACAGAACCTTATAAAATGCCCGTTTACAGAAATACAGCGTACAATTACTAAAGGTTAGCTTTAGTCAGCTGATTCTGACTCACGTGGATTGTCTAAGACTTTTTTCTGGGATCTTGTCATACTTTAAAGAGAAACAGAAAAGCATTTGAAAAAGGGCAGCTGGCGTTCAGGTTTGAGCCATTTCAATCTGAACTTGGCGTTGGATCTATAATTCCATAATTCACCCACTTCTACCTCTGCCACCTCAGGCCCCTCCTTAATGTTTACCGTGTCTGCCATGTTCACTGCCTTTGCCTCCCTTATGTGGCTTGCCACCTTTTCGACCCTTGCCACCTTTTCGATGTTTTCCACCCATTTTTTTGCCTGTGTCTGTGCCCTTTGAAGGGACTGTACCCTTTTTCTCGCCTACCCCCTGCCCCTGGGACACTTGACCCTTTGGGTCATCCTTAGAGACTTGATGGAGATCATTTTTGTCTTGGTGTTGTGTGGTGTTCACAGCCTGACTGCCACCGAGGTCAATGCTGCCAAAGGGAAACATTTAATGAGTATCATGGTTTCAAGTTTCATTACAAAGAAGCATTCGTTTAGCATGAAAATCTTCCTCCAACAGATTTATTTATTTAAATTTAAAGCTTCAAAGATGAATGGATTAGTTCAATTCAATATTATTCATAGTATCAAATCATAACAAGAGTTATCTCGAGACACTATACAGATAGAGTAGGTCTAGACCACAGTCTATAGTTTACAAAGACCCAACTATTAAATTAATCATTTGATAATTATCGGTTTGAGCCTCATAAAAAAATACAAGACACACAGCACACATATAGAATATACAAGTAATAATAAAAATAGGATAGAAGACAAGAACAACTATTCAAGAATTAAGGTAAAAAAAAAACTAAAAATTTACAAACGTATATACAATTGGCGAATAAAAATGTACAACCTACCGGTACTTAATTGGTATTTATAAAGATGTAAGTAAAAATTCTCTGATTTCAGCTTCTTAAATGTGAATAATGTTCTAGTTTCTTCTCTCCTCTGTGACAGTAAACTGAATATCGTTGACTTGTGGACAAAACAAGACCAGTGGTGCCAATATAGCGACTTTGTCGCTAGATTTAGCGACTTTTCAGACCCCCTTAGCGACTTTTTTTTTCACAAAAGCGACTAGCGACAAATCTGGCGACTTTCTGTAGAAAAGACGCCAGTATTGTCCAGCGGGCACGCAAGATATTTCTTTCCTGTGGCCTCCAAAACAGTCACCTCTCTCTTCTGTTCTGTGACTGAGGAGCAGAGGAGCATCCCCTCCCCTCTCTCCTCATGTGCAGCAGCTCTGCGCAGGCAGGTAGAAAGGGGAGAAGGGACAGTTGAGTCTATTTGAGTTGTGGACAAAACAAGACATTTGAGGACGTCGCCTTGGGCTTTTTTGGGAAACACTGATCCACATTTTTCACCATTTTCTGACATTTTAGAGACCAAATAACTAATTTATCATCCAGAAAATAATCTACAGATTAATTGACAGTGACAATAGTTGTCAGTTGCAGCTCGAAATCAAATTAATAATCATTAAATACATAAAAGAAAATCATGCATGGGAAAAAAGGTAGAAAGTTTGAATTGTGTGAGTATGAATAAACAAGTAATTTTCCGATTCATTCAGAATTATAATGCATTGATGAAACAAAGAAAAACAGATTTAATGTAGTCCCTAATATTTTTAGTTTTAAAGGTGATATGGATACCCCAGCCTGAGAGAAAGTAGCTTTTGTAGACTTTGTAGAGTCCAACTGAATAATCTGACTAAATCAAGTTTGCGATGAGACAAAATCATTTTAGAACGTCACATGAATAATTGCAGCAGTTTGAAGCGGCCCGTCTCAGTTCGACTCAAACCAGCTGATGGTTTCCTCCAGAGGCTTGTTTTAGAACGTAAGAGACGTCTCCTGTTTCAACAGCCAATAGAGAAGACAACTGGTCAAGTCTCCAGAGGCTGGTTTTAGAACGTAAGAGACGTCTCCTGTTCCAACAGCCAATAGAGAAGTCAGCTGGTGGAATCTCCAGAGGCTGGTTTTAGAACGTAAGAGACGTCTCCTGTTTCTACAGCCAATAGAGAAGTCAGCTGGTGGAGTCTCCAGAGGCTGGTTTTAGGATGTAAGAGACGTCTCCTGTTCCAACAGCCAATAGAGAAGTCAGCTGGTGGAGTCTCCAGAGGCTGGTTTTAGGATGTAAGAGACGTCTCCTGTTCCAACAGCCAATAGATAAGTCAGCTGGTGGAGTCTCCAGAGGCTGGTTTTAGGATGTAAGAGACGTCTCCTGTTCCAACAGCCAATAGATAAGTCAGCTGGTGGAGTCTCCAGAGGCTGGTTTTAGAACGTTAGAGACGTCTCCTGTTTCTACAGCCAATAGTTAAGTCAGCTGGTGGAGTCTCCAGAGGCTGGTTTTAGAACGTTAGAGACGTCTCCTGTTTCTACAGCCAATAGAGAAGTCAGCTGGTGGAGTCTCCAGAGGCTGGTTTTAGGATGTAAGAGACGTCTCCTGTTCCAACAGCCAATAGATAAGTCAGCTGGTGGAGTCTCCAGAGGCTGGTTTTAGAACGTTAGAGACGTCTCCTGTTTCTACAGCCAATAGAGAAGTCAGCTGGTCAAGTCAGCTATAAACTATAAAATGGCAAACTATAAAATGAAAGGGCAGAGCCTCAACGACCACCCGAAAGCACGGTAACATTATATGGTGGAGCAAGATAGAGAGACTGAAGAGAGGGAGCGCCCAGCGGTGTTAGAACAAAGCCGTGAATCAGAGAAATAAAACGTGTTTTCACCTATTCATCACTAGAAATGCAACTGTAGCAAGCATCTCACTATCACTAATGTTATCCACATTCATATTTACACAAAACAAATGATATATTTGTATACTAAAGCCTAAAAGTCGGAAGTTTGAATGGAAGTACAAAGAGTCATTGCAATGGAGGTGTTACACCTTCTCGTCTCATTGGTGTGAATGGGCAGCTTTCAGAACGCTGCAGACCGGCACGTTGGAAAAAGTTGCAAGTTTCTACTCGTCACATTGCGAATGTTTGGTCTGAACTGGGCTTTAGCTTCACGTATTTGGCGGGGGCTTTAGGGGTCCTACCTCATGAAAATGTTACGTTTTTCAATAAATAAAAAAACCATGCAATTTCACATTATTGATTATTATTACAATATCTGTGTCTAAAAGGTTGGAAAAGCTAACCACACGCTTCTGCTGGGTCATAAATGATGATTAATGTTAAAGAGTCACAGATAACTAGGGCTGCAACTAACAACTATTTTCATCGTCGATTAATCTGTAGATTATTTTCTGGATGAATGGATTACTTGTTTGGTCTCTAAAATGTCAGAAAATGGTGAAAAATGTGGATCAGTGTTTTTCCAAAAGCCCAAGACGACATCCTCAAATGTCTTGTTTTGTCCACAACTCAAAGATATTCAGTTTACTGTCACAGAGGAGAGAAGAAACTAGAACAATATTCACATTTTACAAACTGGAATCAGAGAAGTTTTACTCAGGCAAAGAGCAACTTTTTTGTGGACTTACTCTTTCTTGATGCCTTTTGCGGTACCTGCAAGCCGTTTATGTTCCTCAGCAGCCACACTGTCATACAGGAAGAAGGCCAGAACCACAACCATCCAGCACAGGCGAGCCATCTGCACACAGATCAGGTTTAATAACAGAGTACATTTAACACATGGAATTCTCACAAAACAGATAATAAACAATATGAAGAACTAAACCCACAAACTTAAAATGTAGATTCTAAAGAAATAGCTTTACTCTGGCAGATGAGTCGGCTGCAGCTGTTGACCGTGTGTAGCCTATTTAACTCAATGTTGGATAACATTTCAAATATTTTTTACAAGGCAGAGTCTCCTGAGATGATCATTACATAACTCACCTTTTGCGTCTGTTGCCAGTAGGATCTTCTGCTGGAGGGGACAGAAATACACAAATATGCATTAATATTTGTATTTCTAGAAATGTTTGCAAATCTGTTAACAGGCTTTTTAGAAATCCTGCTAAATAACTAAACAGGTCATTTTCACAGTAGTTAGACAAAACAAAATCACATGACACACATCACATTTTAGAGTCTCTTCAGGTGTATGACTGTCAGCTAAAACATGTACACCTTCTTATTCCATGTACCTGCTTTGGTGAAGAAAGATGTCTGACAGATGCTCTGAAGACGGTTTTCTTCTCCTTGAAGGGAAGTTGCTGCTGCAGTGAACAGTCAGAGGAACATTTATAGAGGAAATGGTCAAACCCCTTATCCCTCCCCCTTCATACCTTTATTTGAACATGTCTCTCAAAAGGTAGAAAGAGGAAGAATAACAAAGTGCAAAGGTGTTGTCTTAGTATAATTTGATAAATTATAAAGAGGATTGCATAATCCCCGAAAAAATGTAACTTAAAAATGTAAGTTCAATTGCTGCCTTAACCCTTGTGTTGACTTCGGGTCACATTGGCCTGTTTTAAATTTTGTTTTATATCAGAAAATATTGGACGTAGAAATAAGCGCTGAAAATGTGTAGAAGAATTTTTTAAAATTTTAAACGTTGGAAAAAGCAAAAACAAATTGTGAAAAAAAGGCGTCACAAATGTCAGAAAAAAAGTGTTTTTTTCAAGGTTGAAACAAAGACAACACAAGGGTTAAAAATGTGAGTAAACCCAACGTTAATAATAGTGTTGTTTCAACTCACGAAGTATTAATGATCATTTATTGTTTGAACTTGATACTGTGAGTTAAAACAACCATCTGTTCTACATTGTATATTCAAGGAAACGTGCTTCCTCTTGTTAAACAAACATACCATTCTACATCCCTTCAACTCAAGTTAGGTGTACTCATTTTTTAAGGCAGCAATTGAACTTATACTTTCAAATTAAGCAGACTAATGTTTTTAATTTTCATGCCGTATCTCAACTAATAGCAAATTCCCCAGTTTCTTAAAAGATCACACTGAATACAATTAAGCTGTTCTAAAACATGTATTTAAACCTCCATTAAAGCCGTCTTCAAATACACTTGTACATGAATGATGAGACAAGGCTGAAAGTCAATGTAAATAAAATAATTATCTTAAAAGGGATACTTGGCGAAATTATTATCTGTAGTTGTCAAATGTGGCAAAATAAATAGGGCTCTGATTCAAAATGACATACAGACGTGGACGAAATTGCTGGTACCCTTCCATTAGAGAAAAACCACAACAATGTCTGAAATAACTTGAAACTGAAGAGCAGACATTGCTTTTGAATTTTGGTTATGGAAATAATTTGACCATTGGAGGAAAAGAGGAAAATTGATGACAAATCAAAGAGACTGATAATACGAATGGTAACCAAAGAGCCCGGTCTGAAGCGACCCGTGCTCTGAATATGTGCAACTGCAGTCACAGGAACATCAAGCTGCTTGGAGATGGTCTTATAGCCTTGGTCTTAACCCTCATGTTGTCCTCGGGTCCAATTTGACCCGTTTTCAAAATGTCAAAATCAGAAATATGTTTTTGTTTTTGTTTAAAATAATTACCCAAAAATTTGATCGATTCCATACAATGCTCTTCGCACGTACAATTCATGATCACTTCCTTTATTGAATTTTGGATGTTTTATTCAAGTTTTAGCATTTAAAAAAAATTGAAATGGTTTCAGCACTGTATTCTGACTAAACTTGGACTCTTTGAAGTCTCTGATTATCCATCAACATACGTTCCTCTAATATTAGTCCAAATATTTCATCATTTCTGCTTTTTAAACTCTGTTAACTACTACTAACTGTGTTCTAACTATACCGTGGCCTTTGGGGGAGCCCTTTTTTTTTTTTTTTCAAGTGTGCGCTTGCGACTTACCCTACAGTCACATTAGCTACAAAAGAGAGCGATATGCACTCGCTTGATGGGCGTGCCTAGCCTTCTCATGGTTGTTTGGCAACAGTAAACAGATATTCTCTGGTGCTACCTTCAAGCACGTCTTACAAGTCACTTCAGAGGTATTGTTAAGTCACAAGAACAATGATTTACCCTATTATGCTTTATCGACAGGAATTGATAGGTCGAACAGCAAACAGCAACCCACAAGTAGTCTATAAACAAAGCATCAGGCTGTCTTTGAGATTTCACATGAACAACGGCTAAAGTTACTCAGGCTACCGAAGAATACCATAATTCCTCCGTTCAATTAGGCCTAAGCGACGCACCCCAAGCGTCCACCCTTAACCGTTTTGCCAGCAGCGTGTTAGCATTTGAACAAAGTGCTGTGTGTCCACAGTGTGTGCAGACTGTAGTTACAGTATTGCCTGAGGCCTTTTGGAGGAGCAACACTTAGGTTTTAGTTTGTGATCTCCCTGCAGCGGAAACGGTCTGTAACATTCCATTTTTACAGACTGTTAAATTGTTCAATTTTACTCTGCAAACAAGTGTATTGGGAGTTGAACCTGGAATTGCCTCCTGCCTGAAAATAAAGAACAAGAACTTTGCTATTAAAATGTGAAAAGGTAAAGTGACAAACATGCAGCTGTTACTTGCACATATTCTGAATAAAACCAAAGGATGCGGCCAATGGCCAAGTATGACTTTGCTCAAAATGCAAAGGCGTTATACTTCCATCAATCAAGAGGAGCAAGAGGGGTTAGGATCATGACCTGCCTCGGATGAGCTGTTACCGCCACCATCTTCAGCCAGAGAGGACATTATTTCTTCAGTCAGTCATAATCCTCAAATACAGAGCAGGGAAGTCAACAGTCCTGATCATTAACACCATACATTTTTTTTCAGAACTTCAAGGAGAGGGAGATTGAAATTCATCTAAAAAACACACCCTAGCCAAATGGTATGCCATTAGATTTAACACAACCAATACAATTAAAAAAAGTGAAAGACAAATGTAGATGGGAGATTCTTCAAATACAGATTCTCAAGAAAAACATTTTTTTTTATTTTTTTATTTATTAAAATCTCTCCACCACATCTACTAAAACCTAACTTGACCCATTACAATCATTGGTTTTCTATATCCATTCTAAATCCATTCTGTGTGGTTAACCGTTTTGCCAGCAACGTGTTAGCATTTGAACAAAGTGCTGTAAGTCCACAGTGTGTGCAGAGTGTAGTTACAATTTTGCCTGAGGCCTCTTGGAGGCAAAAAATACCAATTGGTAATACATCCTATACCTAGTGGAATAATTCAACTAATGAAATGTCACTCTGAGAGACAAGGATTGCAAGAATTGGATCTGATCTTAATAAATATTAAAAGCCATACATGTACAAATAAACATATAAGGAATTACTTCTACAGCAAAAGAAAAATCATCCCACGGAGGAAATTAGTTTGTAACTCTTTATATTCTAACATTCACTGGGAATCAACATGGCTTCTACCGTACACATCTGTTATCCCCAATAAACATTTTAAAATACTGCACAATATTTATCCTACTAACAAATTTGTTTCAAGATTTGCGGCTGTGGATAATAAATGTGAATTTTGTAAAACTGAAGAAGAAACTATTCTACATCTGTTCTGGGAGTGTCGGTATTCTGTGGAGTTCTGGAAAGAAAATGAAAACTATTTAAATATTCAAAAGAACCATGAAATTAAATTGGAAGCAAAAGATGTTATTCTTAATTACGATAACAAAAACAAAACAATACATAGAGTTGTCAACTTTTTTATTCTACAAGGAAAATTGAATATCCATAAAGCGAAATGTTCTAAATCTCGGCCAGCTTTTACTCACTTCAGAAATGAATTTCGGAACTTCTTTGAGTCTCTCCAAATTATTAATAATAAGAAAACTATTTATATAGCTGATCTACTGCAAGATTTTTTCAAGGAAATGTGAATAAATAGCCGTCGTTCCATTTCATATTGCCTTTGTATTGTATTTTATGTATCTTTTATTGTTTTCTACTTCTTTTTTCCATCAATTATGTATTAAGTGCCCTTTTAAAATGTTATATATATATATTTAAATGTTATTGTTATTTTTATTTTATCAAGTAAGGTTGTAATGTTCTCTGGATGGAAATTAATATCTTTGTATATGATGCCGAACTGTTCAAACACTGTATAACATGTAACATGTAAAGAAAAAGGCCTCTTGGAGGAGCAACATTTAGGGATGTTGTTAGACCAGCTTCTTACACTTACAGATAACAGTAAACCACTGCCAGATTGAAGAAATATTTCTATAATCTAGATGTGTTATTCTCAGTATAAAAGTTTATAATATATGTGAACTTTTTTGTAGTTCAAATAACTAGCAACTGATGGACTCACTTTCTCAGGATTGTGTTTGCAGTGTCTGTAATGTATTCCAGATCCATAGCCTCAGTGTTTCCAACAGACAGGCTGAAGGCCAGCACCACAGCCATCCAACACAGGCCAGCCATCTGCACACAGAACAGGTTATTAATAGTTATTAGATTTAGTTATTAGAACATGAAAGTGAAAGGTGTTCCTACTGTACATGGACACTTCTTTATGCACCCTTTAATTAAATAAAAATCAAACTTGACTTTATAGCACATGCTATGAAATAAGAATATTAACTTTGAAATAAACATGTTGAAATGAAGTCACTGAAATGCTTTTAAAGCACTGGTTTCATGCAGGTAAGACTTTACCTCTTAAACCAAATTTAGAACATTTTTACATGAAAAACATAAAAACCTTGCTGTCTGAATGATAACACCCAAACCTGCCGTCCTGTTAACATGCTATGATAACGTACTTCACTTCTATCTGAATATTAATTATTAACAATTACGAAACAGAAAAGCCACAGTTCAACAGAGAGCAGTCATCTAGAGTATCTAGAGATACATACATGATGCAATAAATATATATGTTCTTTATAAATCTTCACATTTCTGAAAGTTTATGTTCATCTTGCTCATACGTTTTCTGAGAGAAGAACATTGCTCACCGTCAGTATTGTTGTTCACCGGGATTGTCAGTCTAAAGAAAAACAGAAAAGACTTTATTCACATCATGTGGAAGTTACAGTAATCATCTTTTTAGTAAATCCTATTGACTTTATTGTCCACAAGGGCGGTGATTTCCCTGTGTTTGTGGACGACTTAGGTGTGTTTATTTGGCGGGGGGTTTAGGCGTCCTTCCAAAAGAAAATGTTACATTTTTCAAGGTATAAAAAAATAAAATGAATTTCCCCATACCTTTTGTGTTTTTATGTGGGTTTTTGTCTCTTTTTGGTCAGTTAGCAGCTCTTTGCAGGCGGTTTGTCTCCCTTTGTGGTAGTTTTCATTCACTTTTTCACATCATTTTGAACTGGTTTTATCACCATATATGTGTCTTAATATGTTTGAAAAGCTAGAGCAGATCATAAATAAAAAACACTCAAAAAATGTTAAGACAAAACTTGCTAAAGAAAGTCCAATTACAGTCATTAGATGTGAGAAAAGTATTTTAGTTAAATTCATTAGGTGCTGCCCAAAGCCTAAACCTTATAATCGCAGGCAAATTCTTTGTCACAAACCGTACGTTATGGACACAGCGCGCTTACAGAAAAACAAAAGTACAAACATAACACAATGACATGCAAAGTGACCACGAAGAAAACAAAGTCAGTCAGATGTGGTTTTCTCTACATAACAGGTTTTTAAAAGTGTTGTTTGTTACGGAACAGCACAGGAGGTTGAACCCAAAAGCAGACGAAAACACACAATAATTAAGATTAAGTGACTTAATGCGTGAGATATATATACAATAATTGTGCTGGTGGCAAAAGGGGAGTTGTGTTGAGGGAATCCAGTGGTGAGTGGTGGTGCAGTTTGCTCTCCAGAGCGTGCCCAGTGAAGTGGTGGCGATGACCATGTGGTAGGGCCTCCTCCAGAGTCCAACAAACAATTTGAGTTTGAATCCAATCCTTACAGAGAGAGAGGGAGGTGTAAGCAGGCAGGCAGGCAGGCAGGAGCACGAGTGAGCAAGGCAGGCTGCAACAAGAGATCCACACAGAAAACGTTTTATCTACACAAGCTTAGACACAGGGAGCACAGGGAGCACAGGGAGCACAGGGAGCACAGGGAGCACAGGGAGCACAGGGAGCACAGGGAGCACAGGGAGCACAGGGAGCACAGGGAGCACAGGGAGCACAGGGAGCACAGGGAGCAACTATACCAAACTAGTAGACTGTACAATCTGGCGACAAGTGGATCACAGAGCCAGCCTTAAATACTGCAGGAGGTTGATTAGGGAATGAGCTCCACCTGGCGCCACCTGCCAGCTAAGCCGCGCCCACAGCTCACAGTCAGCACAGGAGGGAGGAACATGAGGGGAAAACAAACAAAAACACACAGAACAAGAAGAAGCGCAGGCTGCCATGATGACATCATGACAGTTCTCTTAAAAGTCAGTCATTTAGTAACTCAGCCACTAATGATTAATGTTAGTTTGACATTATGAATCCAGGTTTGGGAAACTATAAATGTTATTATTTTAACGTTTCTGCCCAATATTGAAAGTGGACTAATTATAATAATTATATTATTACCATAATATTATGGTGGTTAAATAAGCGTCCATGAGCATTGGGTCCCTCAGACACTCAGGACTAAATTAAAATTTTGGGTCTCAGAGTTTAACAACCCCGGCCTTGATATTCCTGAGGCGGTCACTCAATAATAATGTATTGTTTTACACAATATTGCAAGCAAATTGGAAACTATTTTTTTTCCTAATGCAGTATTTAACACTTATTATTCAGAGCAGAACATTTAATATTAATTTGATGAACGTCTATTGGAAAGATATTCTTATACAAATTGATTATAATTAGGCCATATCAGCCAGTGGTTCTTTCATAATTTCACATGTGCTTTAGTATCTCAGTACAGGAATTGTTGAGGGTATTTTTGCCACAATGCTTTGATGCCATCTGGTGGTGCAAAGGTGAACTGTTAATGAGTTAACAGTTGACCAAAGTGCTGTACAATCACAAAAACAAAAACATAGAAAGAACACAATAAACGTATCGTAATAAAAGTATCTTAAAATCAATTCTAAAACGTATAGGGAGCCAGTGAAGGAAGGCCAGTACAGGGGTGATGTGATCTCGCCTACGAGTTCCTGTTAAAAGACGAGCTGCGGCGTTCTGTACCAACTGCGAGCGTGACATAGAGGCCCGGTTTACACCAACTGAAAGGGCATTGCAGTAGTCAAGCCTGGTCGAAATAAAAGCATGTATAAACCTTTTAAAATGATTTAACGATAAAAAGGGCTTGACCTTAGATAAGAGCCTCAGTTGAAAAAAGCTTGATTTTATTACAGAATTGATCTGCTTGTCCAATTTATAATCACTGTCTATTATCACACCCACATTTTTAACAGAAGACCTCATATATAGTTCCAGGGAACACAGGTCCTGATGATTGGCATTACGTTCACCACCTGGTTCAAATATCTGGACCTTGGTTTTGCTTTCATTAAAGCTTAAAAAATGTAAAGCCATTCATGCTTTAATGTCCTTAAGACATGTCAACAGTGGGTTTAAGGAGTTTGCATCTTTCCTTTTCAAAGGCGGGTAGAATTGAGTGTCGTCAGCATACAGGTGGAAGAAATGACCCTAGGGGGAGCATATAAATGGAAAAGAGGATTGGCCCGAGAATAAAACCCTGAGGGACTCCACAAGGGAGAGGCGCCGAGGAGGATGCAGAGTCACCAATGCTGACAGAAAAACATCTGTCAGACAAGTAGGATCTGAACCAGTCCAGGGCAGTACCTTTAATACTGACACAGTGCTCCATGCGAACGATCAAGATATTGTGTTCTGCTGTATCAAAAGCTGCTGAAAGATCTAAAAGCATTAGAATAGCAGAGTCCCCAGAGTTGGTGGCTAATAAGAGGCCATTAAATATATATATATATATATATATATATATATATATATATATATATATATATATATATATATATATTATATATATATATATATATATATATATAAAATATTCAGAAGATGATCCTCATATCAATCACTGTGGTTACATCCTAACCTTTGTAGCCTTTACTGAGACTACCTTTTCAAAATTAAGAAGGGACTAGTTTTAGGAAGTATTTTCAGGAAATTAAAAGGATAAGCAGGTTGTTGCCGAGGTTTTTGTTCACAGAGTACGATGTATATAGCTTTGTTTGGGTATGTGTACATACACAACATGTGTTTTGACATTTTTGGCACACTTCTATCTCAGCCTATTACTGCACACAGGCACAAGTACTTTTGCATATTCTGCTGAAACAGAGACCTGTGTGCTGTGGAGCCATGCTAACAATCTCATTCAACCATTTCACAAACTGAGGAGTTGGTTGTGACATGGGTCAGAGGGTATCAGAGGTCATAAATGATGAACCAAGCAATCGGCTCTGCTCCTATAGGCACCTTGGTGTTTATGTGAACACCTTTGGCTGGAAGGCCCGTGTTCAAAGTGTGTGTTATCAATAGAGCAGACCCTCACGGTGAATCAGAGGGTCTATGTTATACAAGGCTGCATTACAGAGCATTTTAATATGTCAGAAAGCATGGCGATATCTAAAAACATCTAATTTAAAGCTTGCTTGTTAGGTTACTGTCATGAAGGTTGTGTAGAGGAATAGAAACCAGGCAAACACAGAGAATATGGTCTGATCCATCTTTATTCTCCATGCCAAGTAGCACTTATCCTCTGGCAGAAGATACTGTATGGGTACCCCAGTGTAAACTTAACATTTCTAAACTATAGGCCTATTCGGACCTACCTCAATTAAAACTTTAAATAATGTTGCTTGAGGCTGCAGGGGTTGTGCAATAGCTTCATGATATAATGCATACAGGGTTGTGTGTTGCTCTTGTCACTGTTTGTGAAAAATGAGCAATAGATTGTGGTTGTGTGATGTGCTTCAGTCTTGCTACATATCACTTTGTTCATGTTGTTTTTTTATTGTAAGTACATGTCAGCTGTATGATAAATCAATATGTCAAGTGTTACGTGTGAAGCATTTGAACTCAAGGCAGATATCCCTCTGGGGACAATAAAGTATCGCCTGCAACGTGGTCTCCATGATATGTAAAAATGTAAATGTTGTCGTAGGACTATAGCAAAGACATCGTTGGAAATGTCTCAACCTGGAGAGTAACATATGTCAGTCTGAAGAGGATACATTACTCCTGCTTTGAAATATTGACCTCTGAACCTTGAACCCAGTCCATCTTTGAAGGCTTGTCATTTAGCAACAGAAGAAGCTACACACATAGGACCAGCTGTTATACAAATCTCTGGACATCAGCTGTCATGTAGAGATGGTCACCAAAGTTTACCAACTGTAAGCGCTGTCAAATATGGTAATAAGCTATTTTCACCTATTTAACTATTTGATTTTTAAAATATGATGACACCAGTGTGTTCCCCATCCCCAACAAAAACCCAGGGTGTAGCCAACATTCTACACTACCAACTTCTACTTATGAGAAATATACCAATATATTTAAAAACTACAACTCCCACTAGAGACGCGCCCCAGAACCTGTTACAAAGCTAGGTACTTGTGGTTCTTCCGGGCTGGGTGGGGGGACGTGTTTGACTCATGTGTCCGCCAGCCGACCGAGCAAACAGTACATGAGACAAATACATGAAACTGTATTTTATTATTATTGTTATCTTTATTATTGAAATCCTTAAATACAACGTTAGACAAAAACATCAATATTACGAATATTGTATATTTGTATCTTTCCTATCCGCGGAGCGATAATTACTATGACACTTCTGTTTTTTCTGTCGTCTCTATCCGACAGTGGGGGATTAACATGAATGTCTATGTGACGGACAACCACGTTGAAAAACAACGCAAAAGGTACACTTCTTTCGTTGGAACTTGACGCCAGGGGTCCTTGACCGTGCGTCAGACATTTGATGAGTAGGGAGTGAGACTGTGTTGAAATGCACCCTGTATTTACCTAACTGAAAAACTATTTGTTTTGCTGTATCATCAACCTCCTGTTGAAGAAAAACAGAGGTTATTCTTCTGTGTGTGTGTGTGTGTGTGTGTGTGTGTGTGTGTGTGTGTGTGTGTGTGTGTGTGCGCAGTCAGCACACGGTGACAAAGACTGCTGCCAGGAAACTGGCGTCATGTGCACGGCTGAATTGGAAACGTGTGATTCCTGTCTGGAGGAGGAGGAGGGAGTAAGGAGGGGATGCTGAGGAAAAAAGTTCAGTCATGAGCCCGTTCTTGCAGGATTAGAGATAGAAATGTGGCCTTGTGGTGCAGTTAAACTGCTGCTGTACCAGATTCTTCCGTTGTTATTCTGGCTCAAAGCTTCAGGGTCGATGTATCCAAACGTCCCTTTATAGCCCGGCTTTGTTGTAAGTCCTGATTCTGCAGATCTTGATGATTTTTAGTGATTTTCTGCAACTATTATTTTTACTTTTACGCTCCTGACAGATGGAACTGTCGTTCAAATCAGAACAGCTCGTTTCCATTGGGACGTTCAAGATGATGCTTGAAAATGTGTTACATAGGGACTGCTCTTGTCTTCTTATCCGCCTACATCACTGATTCTCATTTGTTTATATGTACTGTCATTTTGTGATTGTTCATTCATTCATTTTTCACATATTGTACTTTGGGTATTGTTTTATGATCAGATAATTTTAAGATCATATTATTTATTTGTACTGTAATTGAGATCGTTTTTTTAATATCTTTTTATTTCTGCTGTAATCAGGGCGTCATTGGAAAAGAGAGCTTGCTCTCAATGGCCCTCCCTGAAAAAACAAAGGTTATAATATATTGTTGATTTAATCTGTTGATTATTTTCTGGATGAATGGATCAGTTGTTTGATCTCTAAAATGACAGAAAATGGTGAAAAATGTGGATCAGTGTTTCCCAAAAAGCCCAAGATGACGTCTTCAAATGTCTTGTTTTGTCCACAACTCAAAGATATTCAGATTACTGTCACAGAGGAGAGAAGAGACTAGAAGATATTCAGATTACTGTCCCAGAGGAGAGAAGAGACTAGAAGATATTCAGATTACTGTCCCAGAGGAGAGAAGAGACTAGAAGATATTCAGATTAATGTCAGAGGAGAGAAGAGACTAGAAGATATTCAGATTAATGTCAGAGGAGAGAAGAGACTAGAAGATATTCAGATTACTGTCACAGAGGAGAGGAGACACTAGGGATGCACTGAATCCAGACTTTCGGGGTTCGGGGGAATACCGAATCCACTGGTTAAGATTCTACCTAATCCGAAACCGAATCCTACTCCGTACCTGAAGTTACTCCATTCTGGCTGCTGTCTGTAGATTCCTTCATCACAACTCGTATTCTTCCAGATGTTTGATACCAGATGTTGTAACAGCGGTGATGTTGTGTATTGTTTAGGGTCCTCGCCACCACCAGACTAATCAGCATTGCAGATTGAACATGTAGCTGGACTTGAACGGCCTTCTTTTGACTGAAAGTACTGCCAAACATCACTTTTTCTGCTCCCCAGTTCCATTTCCACTTCCTCACAGCCGGCTGCATTGAACGCTCCACCTACGTTAACACCTTCCCGTAATCAACGGCGGCGTCATTACGTTGACCAGCGTAGCGCGCGTAGTGCAAGCGTAGGGTTCGGTTTGGTGGAAAAAAATTCTAAGGTCTAGCAGAAACCGAACCCCGTCAAAAAGCCCAATATTCAGCCGGATCCAGATCCTGGATTCGGTGCATCCCTGGAAGAAACTAGAACAATATTCACATTGAAGAAGCTGGAATCAAAGAAGTCTTTACTCTTTTTTTCATAAAAAATGACTCAAACCGATAGTTTGCGGTTAATTTATAACTTGACAAGTTTTTATTTATTTATTTATTTGACAGGGACAGTGCACAGCTCCGTAGTAGTACCAGAGTTAGCTATAAGCTAATTTTCATATGTAGTCCATGGACAGAAAACGGAGAATAACATTTGATATACAGTTGAAATAGTTAGCTTAAAGTAATGGCTAAATGGTTGAAATAGTTAGCTTAAAGTAATGGATAAACGGCTGAAATAGTTAGCTTAAAGTAACGGCTAAACAGTTGAAATAGTTAGCTTAAAGTAATGGCTAACTAGTTGTAATAGTTAGCTTAAAGTAATGGCTAAACCGTTGAAATAGTTAGCTTAAAGTAATGGCTAACTAGTTGTAATAGTTAGCTTAAAGTAATGGCTAAATGGTTGAAATAGTTAGCTTAAAGTAACGGCTAAACGGTTGAAATAGTTAGCTTAAATAATGGCTAACCAGTTGTAATAGTTAGCTTAAAGTAATGGCTAAACTGTTGAAATAGTTGGCTCCAAACAACTTTAGTCGTAGTAAGTCAGAATGATTGATCACCAAGCCAACCTTTAGTTAAGTAAAGTGTAAAAAATTAACAATATCCACTTTTATATACTGAATAGTGTTATACATTTGGAACATACATTGGGAATTAATGAAGGGGTACAGTGAGTTAATCTGAGGCAGGACTGTGGGGGAAACTCAGACCGAAAAGGTTGGGAACCACTGACTTAGACTTTAGGGCTGCCCCCTCTTATAATCTAAGAGCTTATATCTTGTAAACACAAGATTTAAAGTGTTGGATGTCCATGATTCTTTGTGGAGAAACTCTGTTTTACAGATGGTAAATGAACTGCATGTATAGTGCACAAACAGACACACACACACAAACACACACACACACAAACAGCTAATTTAAAAAAATAAAAAAAAATTTCAAAGAATTGTAAAATGAAAGTGCTTTTTCCGGTGCTGCACATACATGTATTGTAAAGGAGAATTTACCTGAAAAACAGAATGAAGAGACTAAATGTGAAGTACAACAGGGACCTCTGGTGGACCAGTATGATGCTGACGTGACATCCAGAAAAAAAAGAAACTCAATCAGCTAGTTGATGAATTTCAGCTGCTCACACAGGGAAGGGAAACAGCAGTTTAACTGAAGCTGTGAGGCTCAACTTGACTTCATTGTTTCACACATTTAAAGTAGTTTACCAGACAAAGTTTTGGTGAAAAAATGCCACGAAGGAACATCTTTAGCTTTAAAAGTGTGCTGCTCGTATTTGGTATATTGTGGAAACTCAGTGACACACAGGTAAACGCTGTGAAATCAGCTTGTTTTTATGTTAATACTTTAAAACATGAAGCAACATAATTGTGTGTGTTTTCTTGTGTTTGTAGGTGAACAGAGAAGAAGCCAACCAGCCTCCAGGTGAGACTCAACCTGAAAGGTGTGTGTGTGTGTGTGTGTGTGTGTGTGTGTGTGTGTGTGTGTGTGTGTGTGTGTGTGTGTGTGTGTGTGTGTGTGTGTGTGTGTGTGTGTGTGTGTGTGTGTGTGTGTGTGTGTGTGTGTGTGTGTGTGTGTGTGTGTGTGTGTGTGTGTGTGTGTGTGTGTGTGTGTGTGTGTGTGTGTGTGTGTGTGTGTGTGTGTGCGTGCGTGCGTGCGTGCGTGCGTGCGTGCGTGCGTGATGAAGGAACATGTCAGCCAGAGCAACAGTGTGTGTCTCTGGGTGTTTTAATGGCCCAGAGGAAGAAGACTTCACTCTATTCTTTAAAGGCATACAGTAGCCGGTCTGTTGTAGTAAAATAGTAAATATTACCTTTCTGATAGTTTCAGCAAAAAACATCTGAAAAGCTCTAGCCTCTAAGCTGCCTAAAGGTAGCATTCATGGCAGAGCTGTTATATTGGATTGCAGTTTCCTTGAACATTCAGAGAGATTTAAAACTAGTTCCTGAATGTTGAAACTCCAAAACCTTAAAACTACATTGTGTAAGAATTTCTCCCATCTAGCGGTGAAATTGTAAGTGACAACCAACTGAATATTACTACAGGGCAGCAGTTTTCAGATTACATTATGTGCTTGAGAAGTGGCTGATCTTTAACGCAATATCTACATTGCCCATTATCAGCAACCATTCATCCAATGCTCCAAAGGCTCATTCTGTTTATTAATCTGATATCATTTTAAAAGGCTAACCGAGAAAACATTGGAGAACCCTTTTGAAATTATTACATTACATTATGTAAGCACATAAAGTTATCTGAAAACTGCTGGCCTGATTTTAAAAAAAAAAAAAAAAAAAAAAAAACAATGCAGCTGATCAGCTGGTATTCTGTCTATAATGGAGTGGAATGGACATTTCTAAGTGACCCCAAACTTTTGACCGGTAGTATATGTCTGTACATACTTTCGTTATTTTTTTTACCTTAAGTCTTGAATATTTGTTCTTGTATTCAATCCTATTTATTTCTTGTATATTCTATATGTGTGCTTTGTGTCTATCTAATCTCAGATGCACCCAGAGGCGACGGCAGTGCCTTCTACGCCCTGCGGAGCTGCCAGCAGCTGCTGCAGAGCGATGCCGGCGAGTTCTTCTCCCCGGATTACCTGTGCTCCAACCCGCCGCTGTGGTGCAACTGGACCATCCAGGTGGACCCGGCAAAGAGGATCCATCTCCACCTGGAGGACCTGACCCCCGACGACGCCTGCCACCTCAAAGAGGACCAAGTCCACGTGGATGAGCCCATCGGACAATTAAAGGCTCACAAAGTCCTGCAGAAGTGCTGGCGGGAGGCCAGGTACACATCCTCATCCAACACTCTGTATGTGGTGCAGCTGATTGGCGGCTGGCCCAGCTCGCCCTACAGGGGCTTCTACGGCCGCTACCAGGCCTTTGGACCCCCGGTGATTTACAACCCACAGGAGGGATTCCCAAACAGGGAGTCAGAACCATCGCCTGGAATCCCAGACTTCAATGAACGTGTTAAGAACGGTGAACAGCTGGAGTCAGAGCATCCGTCACCGGCTAGTTCTGATCTTGCGTATGATTATTTTAGTCCATCTTCAGACGGGACGGAGCCCGAGGAGGCCACAGACACTGAGGTGGGTGGATCATAGTCTCGCATTGCCAGCTCTATCTCCACAGTGCTATGGAGTAAGGTCTGGCTTCACCACACATACATTCAGGGATAGGAGGGAAAATACGCTTTGGGTTGTTTGCATTTCTTTCACCCAATCACAATCGTCTTGGGCGGCGCTAAGCTCCGTACGCAGCGACGGTGGCTCTGCAAAATAGTCTCAGGAACGCCACATACAATATTAAATGAAGTTAACTGTTGACACAATACAGTAACGTGAGCTATTTAAATTAGTTTATACATGGTCAAATCTTGTTTGCTCATACCAGTTTATTGCCGTGTGTACTTTTAAAGGTCCCATGGCATGAAAATTTCACTTTCAGTTCTTTTTTAACATTAATATGCGTTCCCCCAGCCTGCCTATGGTCCCCCAGTGGCTAGAAATGGTGATAGGTGTAAACCGAGCCCTGGGTATCCTGCTCTGCCTTTGAGAAAATGAAAGCTCAGATGGGCCGATCTGGAATCTTCCCTTTATGACGTCATAAGGGGAAAGGTTACCTCCCCTTTCTCTGCTTTGCCCGCCCAGAGAATTTGGCCCACCCATGAGAGAGAGAGCGACATCATGGCTTTCAAACGAGCAAAATGTCAGTTGGTCAAGGCCACCCACCCCCCCCTCTCTCCTCCTCAATAGCATTTAAAGCTACAGACAGAGAAATGGCACATCCTAAGGAAAGCTCATTGTGGGACTGGCTCTAGTGGCTGAAATTCTGCACCAAGGCTGAATTACAGGAAAGAGACTTCAGATACAGTATTAGGGACCACTAAGGTCTATATAAAAGAGACTTCAGATACAGTATTAGGGGACCACTAAGGCCTATATAAAAGAGACTTCAGATACAGTATTAGGGGACCACTAAGGCCTATATAAAAGAGACTTCAGATACAGTATTAGGGGACCACTAAGGTCTATATAAAAGAGACTTCAGATACAGTATTAGGGGACCACTAAGGCCTATATAAAAGAGACTTCAGATACAGTATTAGGGGACCACTAAGGCCTATATAAAAGACTTCAGATACAGTATTAGGGGACCACTAAGGTCTATATAAAAGAGACTTCAGATACAGTATTAGGGGACCACTAAGGCCTATATAAAAGAGACTTCAGATACAGTATTAGGGGACCACTAAGGCCTATATAAAAGAGACTTCAGATACAGTATTAGGGGACCACTAAGGCCTATATAAAAGAGACTTCAGATACAGTATTAGGGGACCACTAAGGTCTATATAAAAGAGACTTCAGATACAGTATTAGGGGACCACTAAGGCCTATATAAAAGCATCCAAAGAGCAGCATGTCATAGTACCTTAAGAATGTAAAAGTATTTCTACACTGTGGTATTGCTACTTTTACTTAAGAGATTTAAGTTGTTCTTCCACCTGTGACTGCTGCCACCCCGACCCTGCACCACAGCCCAGGATACACTAATAGAAATACAGAGTTCCTCCAACTCAATGGAAACAAATTGTAAAACTATAAATGTTGCAGTAATATCTATCTATCTGTCGGAGCCAATCTTTGCCTGGACTTTTGCATTATTGACTTTGTTTAATCTAATAAATCACATCCATGTTCACCTTTTTTATAAAAGTATTTATTTGCATTGTGTTATTCTCTAAGAAATTCTTCCACTCTGTATTTACGCTCAGGTGGATGAAAACCACCATCCAGTCTCGGCATCCACACAGGGGACCTCTCGATCGGGAAGAGGTGCCACTGAAACCCCTTCACGCCAGTCTGACTCGGACGTCCCTCCTGCGTCTTCACAGCAGCAACGTGGCGGTCAGAGCCAGGAGCCGCTCAAACCCGCCACGGACAGCCCGGCTGCTGATGTGGAGGAAGCTTTGACGCATCCAGAGAGAGCTTTGACGCATCCAGAGGAATCCTCGTCCGATCCAAAAGAAGCTGTACATCCAGAGGAAGAGAGGCTGTCGGAGAAAGAAAGGCTTTTGGAGGAGGAAATGTCAAACCGGCTTCCTTCTCTCTCTGAAGCAGCAGAACCAGAGGAGACTGAGCAGACTCTTCCTCAGCCCAACATGGTGGAGCCGCTGTCGGATCACCGAGGAAACCGTGAGTCCATATGTGTTTTACTCAGACGTTTGACTACATGTGCACTCAGTCACCGAGATGTTTTACATGAGCGTTTGATGTATGCTCAAAAGTACTGTCGGATAACTGTTGTGCTTGTGTTTCCTCTGTTGATTTTGTAGTGGTGGCCCGCCAGAACATTTCTGCCGCCACGGTATCGGAAATAGGGCAGACGCACAATGTAGTCACAGTTGCCTTTTTATATTATCAAGCCGACATAATGTACCCCCTGTTGGCTGCTGCTCATGTTGCAATTTAACAAGTAGAACTACTGTTTGTTGTTGTTGTTTGGACGGACCTTCCCCCACTGCTAAAAAAAATCCTAAAGGAAACACTGGTAACTACAAATGTCATTTATTTTACATCTGCTATATTTTTTAAATAAGATGGATCTAGTCACAGTTCAATTATTTTTATTGTGACTATGTACCACGGCGCATCATGTCAACTGCAATAATTATTATGAATCATATTTCTGTATATCGGTATCGGTGTCTCTGTGTCCCAACCGGCAGATGGCCGCCAACCAAGAGTCACGGTCTGTCCGAGGTTTTGACCTGTAAAAAGCAAGTTTTTCCTCGCCACTGTTGCACCAAATGCTTGCTCGTGGGAAATTGTTGAGCCTCTGCAAATTACAGTGTGGTCTAGACCTACTCTACCAGTCAAGTGTCCTGAGATAACTTGTGATTTGACATTCTAAATCAAATTGAATTGATACAAAAACTTAAAAAAAACTTTACTGCCTGTTGGTTAAACACGAGGCAAATTGTCTGAGGATGTAAAGCTAAAAGATGGAATAATCAATCAATCCAACACTATTCATAACAATATATAATGTATTAGTTGATTTTATATTGTATTAATCTGCATCTGCAAAGTAACTTCATCTGTTTGACTTTGTGTTTCTCTTGTAGTCCGCATCAGAAATCACTCTGAAGTTCCACATCTTCCTGGCGGTGAGTATCGGACTGACGTACAACTTCACAGGGATGTTGACACAGATCACGTGCTACTTTAAACATATTCTGAGCTAATCTGACTAAATCCAGTCAACACAGTGTTGTTGGGATCACATTTAATTTGATTGTATGTCCTGTTTTCACTCGGATCAAATGTAAGATATATTTATCTGCACGGTGTCGAAGTGTCCGACTGTAGTGAACACTGTGCAGCTTGCTTTAGCATTATCGCGCTGTTGGCGCTATGTTTGGGTCCTTCCACAGATCACCTGTTTGAAGTGACGGTTGAAGTGAAATTCATTCCGGATGTAAAGGAGTCCTGGGACAGCATGTTCCTATCACTGCTGCCGTCGGTAAAAGAGTTGGTATGTTGACGACAGCAAAGCAAATACGTTGACGGTGCTCCGTTTAGAGCATTTGTGAAGCATCACAAAATGATGTGTTTCTGTAGATCAGCAAGCAGCTGAAGCCTCTGCATATGCCGCTGTCCATGAGGACTAAAAGAAAAAAAAGGTTGGTATGCAACAGAATCCTAAAATTCAATGTCTGTCTGACACACCCACCACTAGCCTAGCTTAGCACAGATTTTTGTAGAGGCACAGCGTGTAGTCTGCGTCTGAGAATATAGTATGTATACGGTTAGAAGATGGCTGTGTGTCATGTGACCTTGTTATTTGTACACGCTGTGACTCTACAAATCACAACATGTAGATAGGAACATGTTGGCGTTATTTTGTCACTTATTGGGAGCAGTAGGCTAGATGGAGCCGGTTACCTCCAGGATCTGTACTAAGCTAGGCTAGATGGAGCCGGTTACCTCCAGGATCTGTGCTAAGCTAGGCTAGATGGAGCCGGTTACCTCCAGGATCTGTGCTAAGCTAGGCTAGATGGAGCCTGTTACCTCCAGGATCTGGGCTAGGCTAGATGGAGCCGGTTACCTCCAGGATCTGGGCTAAGCTAGGCTAGATGGAGCCGGTTACCTCCAGGATCTGTGCTAAGCTAGGCTAGATGGAGCCAGTTACCTCCAGGATCTGTGCTAAGCTAGGCTAGATGGAGCCGGTTACCTCCAGGATCTGTGCTAAGCTAGGCTAGATGGAGCCGGTTACCTCCAGGATCTGTGCTAAGCTAGGCTAGATGGAGCCGGTTACCTCCAACATCTGTGCTAAGCTAGGCTAACGGTAGGTGCGCCAGACAGTTAGGACACGCACGGAGATGAGAAGGGTATGTACGGACTAATCTAACTCTGGGGGATACGGGAAATAAAACAAAGTCCCAATAAGTCGGCGTGTTCCTTTTTTAAAGAGAACACTCAAAGTTTAACCTGTGCAGGCAGAAAGAAATCAAAGTCCACTAAAGTCTCAAGTCTCTTGATTGCATCCTTGTTTCCTTCACTTTCATAGAGCTGCACAGATTTATCGATCAGTTGTCGACTATTAAAAAATTGCCAACTATTTGATAATTGATTAGTTTTTTCTTTTTACAAATTCTCTGTCAGCTTGTTAAATGTGACTATTGTTCTAGTTTCTTCTCTCCTCTGTGACAGTAAACTGAATATCTTTGAGTTGTGGACAAAACAAGACATTTGAGGACGTCATCTTGGGCTTTTTGGAAAACACTGATCCACGTTTTAGAGACAAACAACTAATCGATTATTCAAGAACATAATCTATGCGTTAATCAGCAATGAAAAGAATGGTTGGTTGCAGCCCTACACTCGCATCTTAGTTCCTCTCAAAGATGTGAAGAGATAAAAGGAAACCTGTTTTTGCTTTGGAAAACGATTGTATAAAACGGCTCAAAAAAAACTATCTCAACTCAAGGGCCACTTGTGTGCGCGCGTGTGTGCGCGCGCGTGTGTGCATGCGTGTGTGTGTGTGTGTGTGTGTGTGTAGACTGAGTGCAGGAGGGCTGTACATCATCTGGCTGCAGATTGGACAGGGGCCGGGGTATCTGCAGGTCCACCAGACCGTCCACTCCAACCTGCATGGCCTCTCTGCCATGGCCGTCGGCGTCAGCCAATGGGAAGCTGTGATCTCCTCGGTGTCGATTGCAGGTACAGCACGGGGGCCGACCCTTCAGTGTGACACAGAAAATGTGGAGTTGTCTGGCGAGTCCACACGGCATTCCGGGATGGGAGAAAAACATGCTCTGGTTTATTGGCATATCTTTAAACCAATCACAATCGTCTTGGGCGGCGCTAAGCGCCGGACGGAGCAACGGTGCTGCTGCGAAACAGCCTCAGGAAGGAACTTGTTTTGGTGGAACATGTGGACGTTTAAAAGTTGTTTTAGTCGTGCAACAGAGAACTCCGATTGGACAGATAGTCTAGCTAGCTGTCTGGATTTACCCTGCAGAGATCTGAGGAGCAGTTAACCATAGTCCTCAGAAATCCACCGGGGGTTAGAACGCCAACACAAAGAAAGGGGAAGGTAACGGATATATGGCCGAAAAAATGATATCTGGTGGAATTTCTGGCGGCAACAGAGCAATCCCAAAAGTGGAACGTCGTGGATATAGAGTAATTTCAAGAGATTTAGCAATGACCTTGCCCTTTTTTTTTATGATCGATGGTGATGGTATGAATGCATCAATTCCTCGACACACAGCAAACTTTTCTCCAATTAAATTGACTTTAGTAGTTTATAGTATCGTGGACAGTCCCCCCCTTAATTCACTGTAGTAAAAGATGCAGCTTTAGCCTCTACGGCCAGCTGACAATAGCATCCTAAAGTACACAAGCTGCATGTCATTCCCCCTCGCTCTCCCCTTTCATGTCTTCATATCATGTCCTATAAAAATAAAAAATACTCCAAAAACCCAGTGTTTTTTATCCCAGAATGCATCTGTGCTGTAGCCATAACTTCCTCCACAGATCTGTGGGGATAGAGCTGGCAGTGTCAGTCAGGAATCCTCTCTGTCTTACTGTGTGTGTGTGTGTGTGTGTGTGTTTCAGATGTAAACGAGTGCGGCACCCAGATGGTGCTGTGTGACGTTAACGCAGACTGTGTGAACCGGTTCGGTTCGTACTCGTGCCACTGCAGGCCGGGCTTCCGGGACGAGTCCCGTCTGGGGTCGGGAGGGACTGCCTGTGTTGATGAGAAGCCAGCAGGTACATTATTTATTTTATTTTTATTTTTTTTGTGATTCTAACTATTTTACCAACATACACTTTGCAATATGAGCCATCTCACAAGCCCACTCCTGGATTGACGGCACCTCTTCATTCTTCCATCCTCATTAAACTAGTCTGGACCCAGCTTTTTATGTGCTTATCCGTCCCGCTTAGGACCGACCCATCTCCCAGAGCAAATCTTGTCTAATAGATCCCTGGTCCCTGCAATCCCACATAGGTTATCATGTATCACAGTCCAAAATTCCTGGACCGTATCACAGGACCATGGGACGTGAAGTAGTTGGCCGTCCTCTGTCTTACATTTCCAACAATTTGGTGTCTTTCAGACCAACTCTAAACAATCTGGAGGGAGTCCAATAGCAGCGATGCATAATCTTGAACTGGATGAGGGGCACCATCACATCGCGTGACATAGTTTTAGTATTCCTACAGATTCTGTCCCACCCTAGCTCAATCTCGCAAGCAGCCTTCAGGTTAACTAAACTCTCAATAAACCAAACAAAACAATCCCCAGAGGTGACTAGGGTTGGTGCTAATACGGCGCCGGTGCCTTAAAGCTACATTGTGTAAGAATTTCTCCCATCTAGAGGTGAAATTGTATATGACAACCAACTGAATATTACTTTCTAGTCCCTCCCATTCCGATCACCACTGCTATGGTGGCCGAACCCGAAATTAGCTCTTAGTATCTCCATCGTTTACACGCAGCTGTTCTAGCCACTCCAGTATTAACTTTGGGCTTGTTCTCTTTTTCACTTCCCTGGCGAATAATCTCCCCCTGGCATTCGTCACGGTGCCACTGAGTATATGAGGGCGAAAGGCGGAGGTATGTCCCTCTTTGGCTAATATATTTTAAAGATTGAGGCGCAACATGCCGGTCGTCATTCGAGCGACTCACCTGTACGCATTCTGAATGGCAGATTCTACGCTTACGACAACAACCGGTATCTACGAGACCAAATAGCAACTCGGATTTCGGTGCCTTATTTCGCTGCACTTCTCCCTGATGCTCCGAAACGGACTGCATGTGACGCTAGTTACCACTACACTTGGCAGCAGGTAACGTTAGCCTACCGTTAGCTAGCAGCTGGAGTAAACACGGTTAAAATGCTGACAGCTAAATGGGTTTTAAAGTGTGACTGTTTCACTGTAGAGGATTCCAACAGCGGGATGTCCCAACAGTCTGCAGCTGCCGTTACAACACAGACGGTGCGTTCACTTGAAACACACTTCGCCAGCCTTGTTGTGCATTCAATGTTATTGTAAAATACCCTTTTCCCATCTAGTGGTTGTTTTTGTCGTTTACCAGCAATTTACATGTGAAATAAGTTATTACATTTTTAATGAATAATTTAATTTTGACTATATGGCCTTAGCAATAAACAAGCCGTTCTGAAAGGTGCTCGAAGCAATGTTGGGTGACGTTACTTCTTGTTGACGTTCAAAGTATTGTCAAACAAAACGGAGGCTAGCTCGCCCCTCCCTCCTCCTCATCCCGTCCCCTCCCTTGTGCGCACTAACCCCCCAACCCCTACTCCTCAAATCCTTCTTGTCGGTTATTGGCTGGAAGACTGTTTATGTTTGGTGGTGCAGGTTGGCCAGTTTGTTTTTGTTGCCGTTTGTGGATCCTGGGCTGTCTACAGAGACGGCGTTTTTTTACAGTGTGTTCAGGGGACAGGCAGCTAGCAGATAGTGAGGAGATGTTTTTTATAGTGTGTTCAGGGGACAGGCAGCTAGCGGATAGTGAGGAGATGTTTTTTACAGTGTGTTCAGGGGACAGGCAGCTAGCGGATAGTGAGGAGATGTTTTTTATAGTGTGTTCAGGGGACAGGCAGCTAGCGGATAGTGAGGAGATGTTTTTTACAGTGTGTTCAGGGGACAGGCAGCTAGCAGATAGTGAGGAGATGTTTTTTACAGTGTGTTCAGGGGACAGGCAGCTAGCGGATAGTGAGGAGATGTTTTTTACAGTGTGTTCAGGGGACAGGCAGCTAGCGGATAGTGAGGAGATGTTTTTTACAGTGTGTTCAGGGGACAGGCAGCTAGCAGATAGTGAGGAGATGTTTTTTACAGTGTGTTCAGGGGACAGGCAGCTAGCGGATAGTGAGGAGATGGTTTTTTTTACAGTGTGTTCAGGGGACAGGCAGCTAGCGGATAGTGAGGAGATGGTTTTTTTTACAGTGTGTTCAGGGGACAGGCAGCTAGCAGGTAGTGAGATGTTTGCTGTATGTGACAAAAAAATGTTGTAGCCTAAACACATGACAATTACTTAAAGCACCTTTTTAAATGTCGCCGACTGCCGTTTTGTGCTCCTTCTTTTTTTATTTTTATATATAAACTTCTGTTGTCCTCCTGCAGGTTGCAGCTCAGCCCTGTCTCCTGAGACGAAGAGCGTCTACGGGCTTTTCTTCCTGCTCAGCTCGCTCATCCTGCTACTGCTGGCGGCGGCCGGCCTGCTGTACCACCGGCACCGCCGCGGGGCCTTCCTGGTCCGGTGCCACAGCAGCGGCATCGCTCCTCCGGACCACAACAACAACCACCACCCCCGCCATCACCACCACCGCCATCACCAGGACGACTCCTACTCCAGCCCCCCGGACTCTGACCTGCCCCCACCCACTCCGCCCGTCCGGAGCTTCAGGGAGAGCTGGCCCCCGGCGAAGGAGCGCAGCGCGGCCCTGGACCTGCAGCTGCTGCGCTTCAGTCAGCTGCTGCGGCCCGACGCTTACACGGAGCCGCAGGAGGGCGAGAAGAAGTGAACGCAGTGAAACGGATAACAGAGAATCTGAACTCGTTGGAAACCTCTTTTCAGTTAGTTTCATTTGTCAGATATTCAGTTTGAAATAAAATCACAACACAACAGCATTTGCTTGCTGTCTTGACATTTTTCTTGTCCCAAACGACAACAGAAGATAGACTAGAATGTCTTCTATTGTCAGTATACACATGTACAATGAGATTAAAAGCAACTCTTTTCCAGTGCCAACATGTACGTAAAAAATATAACATGAAAATAAATGAGTAGTGCAAGAAAGGGCGGGGGGGGGGGGTAAGGTGCACAGTTGAGACTAAATTAAGTGTTTTAATACAGTGTGATATGCAGTGTGGGTTATTGCACATTATTTGAATATTGCCCAATAGTGGTGGTCATATTCAGTTAGTATTGGATATTGGACAATGAGAGTAATGATATTGCACAGTATCATCAATGGTATTAAATATTGCACCGTAGTGAGTAGAAGAAAGTTAACAATTTAATGCGATATTTACAAAGACAACGGCGGTGAATGAGCCCAGCTGCCCTTTAATTTGATTTGCATAAAACCGCTAAATAAGTCACCATGGCAAGGTTTTTAAAACTGTCTGGAAAGCAGGAGTGCAGAACTAAGTGTGTTCTGCTGCTGAACTTGGACTTTTAGAACTACGAATGTGCATTAACCCCACAAGGGGAAGGCTACAGTACTGCATGTGCAAGTAAAATACAAATTTAAACTGCTCTAGTCTGGATCAATGGAAGTACATTTCCAGGATAAAGCCACGCCTTCCTCTCTGTGTGTGTTGCTGTTCTCAAACTCTGTCCCCTTCGGGGAAACAACAAGCTACACGCTGTAAAAATTGGTGAAGAAAATTTGGATTGTGCAGCAAGACATGCCTGCTTGGTTCTTTGCCGGAATAATCGTAATGATTTACAAAGAATAAAAACGGTGGCAACAGCATCAAAAAAAACTTTCGAAAGCACCAAAAAGAGTGTTAAAAGCCTCAAACAAAGCTTAAAAAGCCACAAAAGGAGTTTTAAAGCCTACAAACGGTGGCAAAATCTTAACAAGCGTCAAATTAACAGTGTTAAAGTCCCAGTGTGTAACGTCTTTAGTTGTTCATTCTCAAAATCTGTGTTGCTCGTTCACTAACTTCTCCTTTTTCATGAATATTTACCTCCACCAACAATCAACCATCAAGTCTTCCTATTGGCTTGAAATTTTACATTTACATGAACTGGGGTAGATGCTCCATATTCATGCTCCATCTTGAAATACGTTAGCCGGTAAGGGACATACAGGACATACTGCTCCGTGTGTGTGTGTGTGTGTGTGTATAAGGGACATACAGGACATACTGCTCCGTGTGTGTGTGTGTGTATAAGGGACATACCGGACATACTGCTCCGTGTGTGTGTGTATAAGGGACATACTGCTCCGTGTGTGTATGTGTGTGCGTGTGTGTATAAGGGACATACAGGACATACTGCTCCGTGTGTGTGTGTGTGTGTGTGTGTGTGTAAGGGACATACAGGACATACTGCTCCGTGTGTGTGTGTAAGGGACATACAGGACATACTGCTCCGTGTGTGTGTGTGTGTGTGTGTGTGTGTGTGTGTGTGTGTGTGTGTGTAAGGGACATACAGGACATACTGCTCCGTGTGTGTGTGTGTGTGTATAAGGGACATACAGGACATACTGCTCCGTGTGTGTGTGTGTGTGTGTATAAGGGACATACAGGACATACTGCTCCGTGTGTGTGTGTGTGTGTGTGTAAGGGACATACAGGACATACTGCTCCGTGTGTGTGTGTGTGTGTGTGTGTGTGTGTAAGGGACATACAGGACATACTGCTCCGTGTGTGTGTGTGTGTGTGTGTGTGTGTGTAAGGGACATACAGGACATACTGCTCCGTGTGTGTGTGTGTATAAGGGACATACAGGACATACTGCTCCGTGTGTGTGTGTGTGTGTAAGATCATACAGGACATACTGCTCCGTGTGTGTGTGTGTGTAAGGGACATACAGGACATACTGCTCCGTGTGTGTGTGTGTAAGGGACATACAGGACATACTGCTCCGTGTGTGTGTGTGTATAAGGGACATACAGGACATACTGCTCCGTGTGTGTGTGTGTGTGTGTGTGTGTGTGTGTGTGTGTATAAGGGACATACAGGACATACTGCTCCCCCTTTCACGTTTTCTCTGTCCCATGATGAACTCACAGCTGCTGCTAATGCTGCTAACGGCTATCGTAGCTTCCCGGCCCGGCAAGTTTGAAGAAGGAAACCTGGAGGATCACACGTATTCAAAATCCAGATTTCAAGAACAGGAGTCTTCTTGAAAAGAGCAAGAGACCGGCTTTTTGAAGTGTGAAGGCTACCGTAGCTGTAATATTTACGTTGAACTGCGTGGTGAGAGAGTTGATTGATATATGATCTCAACGCTAGATGGGAGAAATTCCCACACATTGGACCTTTTAAAGCATTTTGTGTTTAATAGTCTGATCATTTCAGCTGAACTTGTAGGCCATTATATTGTTAAATTTATAATCAACAGATTTTATAAACTACATGTGTTTTGTGTGCAGTAATCTGAATGTGTAAAGTAACTAGTAACTAAAGCTGTAACAGATGAATGTAGTGGAGTAACTAAAGTAACTAGTAACTAAAGCTGGAACAGATTAATGTCGTGGAGTAAAAAGTACAATATTTCTCTCTGAAATGTAGCGGAGTAGAAAGTGGCATGAAAAGACAAGTAAAGTACAAGAAGCTCAATATTTTTACTTAAGTACAGTACTTGAGTAAATGTACTTAGTTACATTCCACCACTGCCAGCAGGCCACCCTGGCCTGTTGTGGCCACCCTGCATCAGTGTGTGTGTGTGTGTGTGTGTGTGTGTGTGTGTGCAAGGAATGAAGTCTGCGCTGGCCCACCTAGTCCAAACCACTTTAATAGGCTTACAGCAGCTAATCCAGGCCAGTGTGCCATCACATGGCCAGTCTGCTGACATTACTCTGCTTTATTACACCGTGCTTGTTCCTTCAGCCTTTTCTCTGCTGAAAAACAAACAAACAAGGCTTTTCTTTCACCATCTACATTTCCTTCATGCTTCGACCCTTACAGGAGCGTTACAGCTCAGACAATCAACAATACAGATAAGATAGACACACAGATATGTTTAAGATGAAAAAACTTTCTTGTCAAGAAATTTTGCTTGGGCAATAGTGCTACACACAGCTGCAATCAACTTAAAATGAACTGTAGACAACAGGACAGTACAGTGGTACACCAAAGACAGTAATAAACTGAAAATGCTGTGTGAGATAAAATATGTAAATACATAGGCATAATAAATGCCTGAAAGAGATGATTAGTGAAGTGAAAACAGATGTGTGGATAGATTTGGCAGTGCAACGGGGCATTCAGCTCGATGAGGGACAGAGTGTACAGTCATGGGACAAATAAACTCAGACAATTAAATTACTATAAAAATAAAAGTGATTAACAAAACCCAACAATGATATAAGGTAGCAATGATAATAAAAAACACAGAGAAAACAGTGTGTCAGAAGACTTCTTGCTGTCCACAGCGTGAGGAGGGGGTGGTCCACGCTCAGCCTCCTTCCTCTGCTGGCAGTCGGAGGTCAAGGAGGGCGCTCCTCCTTTGATGCTCCCACGCTGAGCGTCACCTGCCAGGCAGCATCCTCCTCCCATAATCCCCTGCTCCCCCCCAGCTCTTGTTCCTGTCACTTATCCATGAAGGATGCCTACCTGCCCAGGGACTATGAGAAGGATATACTTTAGCAATTGTGCTAAAACCTGGTACAATGCATCTCTCATGTCAGCTCATGATAACCCTTGTGTTGTCTTAGGGTCAAATTTGACCCATTTTCAAAGTTCTTTATATCAGAAATGTAGGTTTCTTACAACTAAATTGCCTAAAAATAACATGGATGCATGATGTATGTTGTATGGAACCCATATTACAATCTTCGCAGGTACAATTGTTGATTACATTCATTGAATTCGGGGTGTTTTATTACATTTTATAGCATTTGAAGAGTCTGTGATTCACTCAACATACTCTGATCTTAACTATTAGTCAAAACAATTCAGAATTTCATCTTTTTTAAAAAAATAAATAAGTATAATGTCATTTAAATTAGGTTTAATGACTATGAATTTAAAAAAAAAGCGTTGAGAAAATTGTCAAAAACATGTGCGTGAAGTGTCAAAAACATTGTAAAAAAAGTTTGCTTTCAATTTTGACCTGGAAGGACAACAAATTCATGGTGGACGGGAAGACAACTCGAGCAATTATTACAACTAAAATTACAACTTATATTTAGGTCTATAGTGGTGGCGCCCTCTAGTGGCCGTAGTAACTTGTCCATACTTTCATTTTCAGTAGACTTGACTACTGTAACGGTGTCTTTACAGGTCTCCCTAAAAAATCAACTGCAGCTGATTCAGAACGCTGCTGCTCGAGTCCTCACTAACACCAAGAAAGTGGATCACATCACTCCAGTTCTGAAGTCTTTACACTGGCTTCCTGTGCATTGATTTCAAAATACTTTTGCTGGTTTATAAATCACTAAACGGTTTAGGGCCAAAATACATTTCTGATCTGCTGCTACACTATGACCCACCCAGACCTCTCAGGTCGTCTGGGACAGGTCTGCTACACTATGACCCACCCAGACCTCTCAGGTCGTCTGGGACAGGTCTGCTACACTATGACCCACCCAGACCTCTCAGGTCATCTGGGACAGGTCTGCTACACTATGACCCACCCAGACCTCTCAGGTCGTCTGGGACAGGTCTGCTACACTATGACCCACCCAGACCTCTCAGGTCGTCTGGGACAGGTCTGCTACACTATGACCCACCCAGACCTCTCAGGTCATCTGGGACAGGTCTGCTACACTATGACCCACCCAGACCTCTCAGGTCGTCTGGGACAGGTCTGCTACACTATGACCCACCCAGACCTCTCAGGTCGTCTGGGACAGGTCTGCTACACTATGACCCACCCAGACCTCTCAGATCGTCTGGGACAGGTCTGCTACACTATGACCCACCCAGACCTCTCAGGTCGTCTGGGACAGGTCTGCTACACTATGACCCACCCAGACCTCTCAGATCGTCTGGGACAGGTCTGCTACACTATGACCCACCCAGACCTCTCAGGTCATCTGGGACAGGTCTGCTACACTATGACCCACCCAGACCTCTCAGGTCATCTGGGACAGGTCTGCTACACTATGACCCACCCAGACCTCTCAGATCGTCTGGGACAGGTCTGCTACACTATGACCCACCCAGACCTCTCAGGTGGTTTGGGACAGGTCTGCTACACTATGACCCACCCAGACCTCTCAGGTCGTCTGGGACAGGTCTGCTACACTATGACCCACCCAGACCTCTCAGGTGGTCTGGGACAGGTCTGCTACACTACGACCCACCCAGACCTCTCAGGTGGTCTGGGACAGGTCTGCTACACTATGACCCACCCAGACCTCTCAGGTCATCTGGGACAGGTCTGCTACACTATGACCCACCCAGACCTCTCAGGTCATCTGGGACAGGTCTGCTTTCTGTCCCCAGAGTCAAGACTAAACAGGGGGAAGCAGCGTTCAGTTTTTATGCTCCACATATCTGGAACAAACTCCCAGAAACCTGCAGGTCCGCCGCAACTCTCAGTTCTTTTAAATCAAAGCTGAAACCCTTTCTTTTTTGATGTTGCCTTTCTTTAAATAATTGTTCATTTCTTAATTTCTTATACTGCACTGTAACTTTTATTTTCGTATTTTATCTGTTTTTCATTTTTTATTTATTTTGTTTAATAATTGTTTACCAAGCACTGACCAAGCAGGTTTACTTATAGCGCTAAAGGGACGGCAATAGTCCCGACCAAGCGCGTTTACTTATAGCGCTAAAGGGACGGCAATAGTCCCGACCAAGCGCGTTTATTTAAAGCGCTAAAGGGACGGCGATAGTCCCGACCAAGCGCGTTTACTTATAGCGCTAAAGGGACGGCAATAGTCCCGACCAAGCGCGTTTACTTATAGCGCTAAAGGGACGGCGATAGTCCCGACCAAGCGCGTTTACTTATAGCGCTAAAGGGACGGCAATAGTCCCGACCAAGCGCGTTTATTTAAAGCGCTAAAGGAGACTTTTAGCGTCAATAAGAACGACAAAGGCACCTGACCAACCGTCCCTATTTTACGAGATGAGTGTGAGAACGTGTTGCGTAACGCAAATCGAACAAGAAAAGCTGACAGTTTTGTATGGACAGACGAGGAGGTGGAGTTATTGCTCAGAAGGCGAAGCACTGCTACTTCTGCTACTTGGGCGGAGTGATTTGCTTTGCAGCAAGCCTTTCTAAGAATATAGTTCCCGGTTTGTTTACGGTTAGAAGATGGCTGTGTGTCATGTTACGTTGTTTTTTGTACACGCTGTGACTATACAAATCACAACATGTAAATAGGAACATGTTACCGTTATTTTGTCACTTATTCGGAGCAGTAGTCTAATTGGAACCAGTTACCTGCAGGTTCTGTGCTAAGCTAAGCTACCGGTGGAACCGTCAGACAGCGTTACAGCATGCACGGACACGAGAAAGGTATGTATCGACTTGTCTAACTCTGGGGGTTACGGTGAATAAGCTAAAGTCCCAATAAGTCGGCGTGTTCCTTTAAGATTTCCGCTCTGGAGGGTGGTTTCACTTTTTTTGCGTTTTTAAGCCCCAAAAATGCCGTAGCCGTCTAAACGAAAGGCACATCTGATGAAATATTTTGTCGTTTTCACCCGGGAGCATATTCATGTAAACAGGGCATTAAATGCAAAAATGATCAGTGTGAGGGTTCAGACTTCGTCACAGCGTTCTGATATTTCTAAACTAACAACCCAGAGAGATCTGACGGTTGTTGTAGGTCTCTCTTTGTCCTATTGTCTCCATCAGCACCGTGTCGCTCAGCCTGAGGCCCCCAGGCAGTGTGTGTTGTGGACCACAGAGGCTGAAGAGCAGCGATCTGCTCCGTTAAAGCCACATGAACGCCACACAGACAGAAGGACCGCTCACCAAAGCGTCGGAGCCTAATGAGGACCTGCTGAACCTGCAGCAGCAGCAGTGTGGGTGGCCAACAGGCCTCTGTTCAGCTTTACATGTTACTCTTACTCAAAGGCTTAATATGTAGCCTATTTATGAACCAATAATCCAACATCACAGGCAGTTATATCTGACACACCTGGGTGGCCACAAATAACTGCAACTATAGCAGCTGAAAGTGGCCTCAGATTAGAATGTGTATGGCAATTACGGGCAAAGACACACCGGTAAGTAGTAAAGTAAGTAGGCTAAGAAGAACATTTGTCACAAATAAGTCACCATGCCAGGGTTTTTAAAACACGTGCTGTCTGGAAAGCAGGAGTGCAAAACTAAGTGTGTTCTGCTGCTGAACTTGGACTTTTAGAACTACAAATGTGCATGCACCCCAAAAGGGGAAGGCTACAGTACTGTTTTGAAATGAAGTAATTGGAGGGACACGTCCAGTTATCAAGAATTTTCTCAGTTTTTACTACACCGTAGAGGCATGCGAGAAAAACACATTTTTCTTCAAGAATTGAAGGCAAGACTCTCATGAACAGGTCCGTATGATTTCGTACGAAGATGTATGCACACCAAAATATCCTATAGGCTATATATATATATATATATATATATATATCCTATACCTACGAAATTAGGAGACCGTCGGCCGGTCACGTGACGCCAGCTGGCTACGAGCTCCATGACGCCGAGCGGCAGCTGATAGATGTTTAAGCCGCTACAGAGCTTCGTGACGCCGGCTACAGACCTCCGTTGTATCAGCGGTAGTTGGTGGTTCAGTTACCCGAAAACAGGTGACTTTGAGCTGGGTACGGAGCACCGCGAGCTGCCGGTCGTTCCGGCGGACATTACGGTTAAATTTAGTCCACGTAGACGTGTGTGTATGTGTGTGTGTCTGTGAGTCCAGTGAAGTGTACATTTTGGAGATTCTGCACCTTTGATTCCAGCATGGAGGAGGCTTTCTACACCAAGGCACTCCTAAACACCATCTCAGAGCTAGGCTATAGGTGCAGACTACTCGTTTTCATATTTGGTAGCCTAGGACACACACACAGGTTGGTAGTAAGAGGGCTGCAACAACTTGGGATGGCCAAAAAGAGGGCTGAGCACCTTGCAAAGTACTGTGCCATATCTGCTATTATTGACAGCCGCTACATATGGCGGAGACGCTGCTACTTATACTCTTAAGAACCAGCCCAGTCTCATGGCAGTTCGTAAAATGGTCACGTTATTTAATCTATTGATATGTGTTCACAGGGACGTTTTTCTCTTTTTTTTTGTGGTTGCCAAAACGAAAATGTTAAGTAATGTATTTCAATAGGAAGCCTATTTCGTGGTCACAGCACAAAAGGGAAAGTAGGGAGTAGTATGATATAGGTTGGTCGGGGGGGTGGATGGGTCAAACAACACAGGACTTTCACCCGGGCGAGCGGGGATCGTGTCCCGCGTGTGGCGTTTTGTTTCCTGTAGTCTTCCTAATCACAACCGTCCCGTTATTGTCGTGCGTCCCCAGAGGCCGTCTCCCGGCGCCCGTCTCCCGGCGTGTGAGGCGTCCTTTCCCCGTAGTTGCGTCCCCAGCGGCCGCCTCCCAACATGTAAGGCATATCGTTTTCAGCCGTTTCCCGGTGTGTATGAGGCGTCCTTTTCGGCCATCTCCCGGTGTGTGAGGCAATGGCGTAAATCCCAGGGGGTCGGGGGGGTCAGGACCCCCCCCCCCCTTCTAAGGGTTGTCCCCCCCTATAAATATCATTAAAACAATGCTGTGTATTGTAAATAACATAATGATGTATACTTAAAATATCTGTGTAAGTAGTAAAACAATAAAAAAAACAAAAAATGCTTTTTAAGTTTAGAATCATTTTGAGTCCCCCCTCCCTCTCCTCACAGTGGTTTGGTCCACTGCCTGCTGTACGTTAGGATCATAGGTAGACTCACAGTCCCATCGGTAGTGACAGGAATGTAGTAAGTAGGCGTTCAAGGCTGTCCTATTCACATTAAACATCAGATGAAGTTGTTCTTTTCTCAAGTAGAAATGATGCTGAGTAATTAATGAATTAGTTATGACAAAAAGTTTGCTATGTTAGTGTAATATAATGTAACGTTAGCTAGCTTGTTTAATATGTTAGTGTAATATAATGTAACGTTAGCTAGCTTGTTTAATAGCTTGTTGGATAGAAATGCACCCACTACAACTAACGTTACCACGGCGATAAGCCTAACGTTATGTGTGTGAATTGATATTAGGGTTAATATTGAAGATCTACAGTAATGTTATGTTGATTGTCCCCCCCCCCCCCTACTGTTAGATCAGATTTACGCCCATGGTGTGAGGCGTGCTTTCCCCGTAGATGCTTCCCAGCCGCCTCCCGACATTTGAGGCGTCCTTTTCGGCCGTCTCCCGGCGTGTGAGGCGTCATTTCCCCGTAGGGTATTTCGTGCTTGCCACCACGAAAAAAACGAGAAAACCGTCCCTGTGAACACGTATCAATAGATTTAAAATAACGTGACATTTACACAAACTGCCATGAGACCGGGTTGTAAGAACTGAGTATTGTGCTTATTAAGTGATACTGTGAAGACTTGCTGCATGGACATAAAGAAATGGTTAAAATGTGTGTGTGTGTGTGTGTGTGTGTGTGTGTGTGTGTGTGTGTGTGTGTGTGTGTGTGTGTGTGTCTACATTTGGCCTGTTCTGTCGAAACAGCTGAGGATCGCTGAGCTTGCATCTCCCATCAGGCTGAGCTGGTCAGTAATCCCATCAGTGTTTAATAACCTGATCCGAGTGTTACGGCTTCATTATTTTAGAGGAATCAGGCTCCGGGTTTCTCTTCTCATGGCACACCGTGTTGGAATTGGCTCCCCGGCAATTTATTTTTCTATTAGCCGAGCCGTGTGAAGTGTGATTGGGCGGCGAGGCGCAGGTTGGTGGAGGAGCTGCTCGGCCTGATAAGAGGACGGCCAGAGATCGTGCTCAGCACAGAGACACTCTGCAGTGATTGGGGAGGAAGATATGAAGCTGAGGACTGACCGGTGCACCGACCCTACAGCCGCTTACAGTTCCCTCAGACACCCTGAGACCAGCAGGAAAATGTCAACTCAGCTTTTAAAAGAAAAGTATTTAACCATTTAATTCTCTACAATACCAATAAAAAAAAAACATTGAGGCAGAGGATTTAAAGCATGGGTGGCAAACTCAATTTCACTATTGGCTACATGCTTTTAAGACAAATATCTTCGACTGTATTATTGCTTGTCTCATATAGTCTTCTCACTTACAGTTTGGTCGAATTAAAGTCGTAAAAAAGTCAGCAAAAACGTTCCTCGGCCACCATAGAAAAAAGAGCCCAAAAGGTCGGAAAAAGTGACAAAAAAGTGTGAAAAAGCAACAAAAACTTATTTCGTATTGTAAATCTACATTGATATTACCTGGTCCTACCAGACTCTGGTACACTAGCCTGGTCCTACCAGACTCTGGTACACTAGCCTGGTCCTACCAGACTCTGGTACACTAGCCTTGGCTTAGCATCTCTAGCGTTCGCCCTAGCCAACTCCTTCACCACTAACGGAGCGAGCTGGACTGAACTGTTCCCGAACCCCGTGGGGAGGAGGGCCACAACATCATGGCCACCAACACAACTCAGCAAAGATTGTTCTTGCTCGGGCTTTAACTTCTGGATATTCGGCAGCGTTGCCACAACGGACCATATCTTTCTCTGCCGCCATTACGGAACTCGCCGAAGGTTACCGAATCTTAACGTCATCGTTCTCAGCCACTCCCTCTGTTCGCTGATTGGACCGGTTAAAATTTGATCGGAGAAAACCCCAGAATATACGGCAAACCCAGACGTGGTACTTAAGGAAAATTAAAATTGAGCGGAATACGTAGGAGGGCGGAGCCAGGCCCGGAGCCCGGATCAAAATCTGCGAGGGGCCAGATTTGGCCCACGGGCCTTGAGTTTGACACATGATTTAAAGAGTAACATAGTTTTATTTCAGCCCAAACTCTATTTTCCTATGTTTTTGTGTCTAAGTGACTGATGGGAACAACAATCTTTGTCATTGGTCCAGAATTGAGCGAGAACGCTGTAACCAGCAGATGCAAACCAGACTGCAATATAACCCTATGGGGCATTTGTGCATCGTCAGTTTACGTCCACTAAAAGTTCTGATTTTGCCACTGACAGACTCAGATTATTATTCTAAGTGTCTGACAACATTTGGAAAGGATCCCTACAGAAATAGACCTTTTTGTTAAAGAGTAAGATCCTTTTTGAAGATGAAACAGCCCCGAGATCGCCATCGCCAAACCCACCAGACTCCATGTAAATAATCAGTAATTTTATCAACATGAAACACACTTAATTCAAAGTCGACAGAAACAATATAAAACTGTAAGAAAGCCATCTGGGTTCGTCTTTCCACTGTTCCAACAATCACCACTCTGGTTTCGTAAAATAAACCCTTAACTCACCCATTTACATGTGAAAATGTGCTAGCTCTATACATGCTAAAAGTACTGATTATTTACATGGAGTCTGGTGGGTTTGGTGATTTCAGGGCTGTTTCTGGTTCCTTTGTCTACCTGTTGAAGACTCAGACTTACATAATGATTTAGATGAAAGCGTTTTTATTTAAGACCAAAATAGGGACCAATCACAGCTTAGGGGCTGTTTGGTTGTTAGAGAAGCTATCAGTAAATAAAAAAGGGTCTGTTCTCCACCTCAACATCCCATCAGCCACCTTTCCTCACCCTCCTGCGAGCAGCTGTGGATCAATACAGGGACATCTGTTCACTGCCTGTGGGCAGCAGAGGCAGCCTACTTAGACTTAAAGTTCACCTACATTACAAACCCCTCAACAAAACAAAAAACATTGCAGCGCAGCGAAAAAGCCCGACGCAATTGTCTTTGCTAGTTTAAGACCGACCCAGTTGTCAATTTCCCATCCAGCGCCCGCGTCGTTTAAATAGCAAATGCACCTGCGCCCATCAGTGCGCCCATGGGCTTGCTGGTCTTACAGGGAGGTGTGTTCAGGTGCATTCTGGGCGTGCTGGTCTTACAGGGAGGTGTGTTCAGGTGCATTCTGGGCGTATTGCTATCTTGAGGAAGTGATCGTGCCATTGACCAACAAAAACCTAGTCTAAAGTCAATAACGCAACATTTCTGTCAAGACATTTGAGGACATAATTCTGGGCTTTTTGGGAAACACTGATCCACATTTTTTAACCTTTTTCTTGACATTTTAGAGACCAAACAACTAATCCATTCATCCAGGAAATAATCGACAATGAAAATAATCCTTACTTGCAGCTCTAGGTTAGTGTATGTGTGTGTATGTGTGTGTGTGTGTGTGTGTGTGTGTGTGTGTTGCAGAAACATTACGTCAAAAGGCCCAAAGCTCAGTAAGTCTCTCAGCATCAGTTTAAAATACAAAAAACTATAAAAATGTCTCTTTCTTAGCAGACAACTGGAACATGAGGAGTGTGTAAGCTTGTTTTCGGTTCCATCACAGTTACAGAGACAATAGCCTACGCTAAAAAAAACACAGCCACCCTGCCGGGAACAGTAAGCCCATCCAGCTCTGTAGTCGTCCGACACTTCCCCACATAAAGCATGTCACCGGGAGCCGCACTAACACTCAAGAGACGGAGCCAGAAAACATTTCAGCCAGATGTGCTGTGAGCAGGATTATCCCACAGGGGGCAGTGCGTCGCCTCGGCCTCTCCATCTCCCTCCTCGGGCTTTAATCAGTCCTCAGGCATAACAAGAGAAGCATTTATAGTCATATCCCTGTAATAAAGGAGGTGTCTCTTTGTCCCTTTTTTTCATTCAACACATTGTCACAACCCAGAGCCTTAATCCTGCAAACTGACGGACAGTTGCATCCTGGGAAAAGAGACGCATGCCATTGTTTGAGTGAGTCAAATCTGTTAAGCCCTAATTCTTTTGTGGGCATTTGCATACTCGGAAGTATTCTTTTACTGAAGGGCCAAATCCTCCTTGTGTGTGTGTGATGCAAGGCTTTTTTTGTATCATTTGTGAAGTATCTACTGCACTATTAGCGCCGCATAATACCCACGTATAATACGGCGGTATAATCTTACAGATAAGGTTTTTTTTTTGTGTGCAGCGTTTACGTCGAGATGAAACACTGCAATTTCAAGCAGATTCAAACGATCTCAAATGTCATAAGAAATGTCAAGTGGCTCTGCAGTGGCAGGATACCGGAATGCCTTTTTTTTATCGTTTTCATCACCCGCCTGATTCCTCAAATTTGCCTCCCAGTTGAAAGGCCCGGCTGGGCTCAGACCGCTGCGATGTAATGGCTCTGGTGTTATAATAAAGATGGTTACCTCTGACTCACCTGGCCTCCCTTTTTCACTTTCTTCTTGGCTCTTTTTTCGTCTTGCTCTTTTCCATTTCTTTCCCCCTCTTTAACCTCTCTCGTCCTCCTGATTATTGCTGGATGGCTTGCCCACTTCCAACAGAGTTTCTCCGGCGGCTCGCTGATAAACGGTCTGTTATCTGTCTGTGGCGTTCATTCACTTCCTCTGCAGGCCTTTTTCTCCGCTGCTCTCTGGAGTCCCTTCTGCAGAAGCTCTGATAAGATTGTCTGTTGAGATGGCAGATGGAGAATTGAGACGGTGACGGTGTGTTCTGTTAAAGCTTAAAAACAACTGCGCCGAAACATTTAGCTCTCCAAAATGTCTATTACATTTCACGCTGTTGGAGCCATTTCATTGGCAACCAGTGTGTGACAGCTGTGGGTAGCCAAAGTTTACTTAAGTGTGTACTAATTGCGACAGGTGTGTTGCGCACATCGAGGTCGGCAGTTGTTTTTTTTGACCGTGGTAACGTGGTATGGTGGAAAGTAAAAACGTGGAACTGTGAAACCATAGAACGTGAGATGTTGTTTGAGTTATATTGTTTTGATTACTTAACCCTCCTGTTGTCTTCAGGTCAAATTTGACCCGTTTACAAAAAATTTCTATATCAGAAATATGGCAAAAGAACGTTGAAAAAAACCACCCCCTGAAAATTTTGAGCATTAAACAATTCATTTCCTGCATCTTTATAAAGGGAAACAGATTACATTCCAAATATAACAACATAATGGAATATATTGCAGTAAGGCTCTCAGGCATTCTGTATTGCTTTCATCTATTTATTCTCCTGTAGATCGGCTGTTCTAATTATATCTGAGTCAGCGAACATGTAGCCCAGCATCATTTACTCCTCCCTCCTCTTTTGCATCTTTTGTTGAGAAAGTAACTGCCGTAAATGTGCATATAATAATTATTCACCTCAATGATAGCCTACATTATTCATTTTAATTTATTAATAAACTCCTAGACTGTAATATTTCAAATGTTTGAGCAAGAATTCTGTTCATGTCCAAAACTTTGTGCACATTTAAAATATGTCTCATTCCATCTGTGTTCTCTGAGATTTGGAGGAGTCGTGATATTTTGATAAAAATAAAGTTATAATAGGGAATTACAAGAATAAAGTCACAATATTTCAGAAAATAATCCACCTGTACCATAGTCTGCTGTGCATTATGCTGATAGGGTTGATCTCAGTCCTTCTGACAGACTCAGAGCCCCATTTGGGTCCCTGGTCTATGAATGAGACAAAGTTTAGGGAAGTGGCTGTACGCTGCTCTACATCGGAGGCGGAAAACCTAAACTACGGCAGAAATACACGGAGCACAAACGCGGCACGTGCCGCAGCATGCCCACAGCAGAGCGCGTCCTTTATAAACCTGAAGCTGCACAGTTTCAGTGGGGTCAATGGGTGACTGATGCCACTTCTGCTATGTCCATTCTTTTTACAGTGTTTGGACAAAACAGTAAAATTATTACCCAAACTGTCTGTTGTACAGATCGCTAACGCTACAACAATATGACCTAAGCTGTCATAAACCGGAATTATCTTTTAGGGTTTAAAGGCAGGGTGTGAGAGAGCCTTTATCCCTCTTTTCATGTAAAGCTTGTGTACAATACATGTAAACAGCCTTGGCTCTCCTTCCAGAGTCAGTGTCTTTGTTGTGAATGATGTTTCATCGTGTTGCACCATCACTTTTCTCTCCAATGTCACGCAGTTAGAGAAAGAGATCGAAGGAATTTTGCAGCCGCTCTGCATCTGTTCTCTGGCTGCTGTTTGTCTGTTTGTTTTGTTCTGTCCTCCTGTGTATTCAGGCGTCAATTTCCACCGGCTAGGGACACATGAAAAGAGCCATGGCACGAACAGAAAACAAGCCCTCAGAGACGAAGAGGAGGAGGAGGAGGAGGAGGAGGAGGAGGAGGAAGAAATGACAACACGAAGAAGGAAACAAGGCCCGGGAATAAGCTGCGATTAAACCGAAAAACAATCAAACTGCAGAGATGAGAAGACCAAGAGAGAGAGAGAGAGAAAAACACACAACAATGAAAGCAAATAAAAAAAGGCAAACAGGGAAAGCAGTGTGTTCGTGAAAAGACCAAACTACACCAAGTGCCCGTTCTGGATGCCTGGCATCAAAGGGAAGCAGAAGACTTTTGTTGGAACCGTTTTTCTGTCTAAACGACATCGTCGGATATCACTGTATGAGATGAAAACTACGATTGGGGGACGCAGCAGTGATGTTAAAGCACACTATCAAACAACACATTCATCATGTGTCCAAGGTTTTCAGGGTTTCACTCGATTAAGTTGAGACGGACGTCATTTCAACGGTGTAGTCTACGTGATACGCAGGTATACGCAACGCAGTATACCCACTAAGAAAGCTCCAGGATTTCCATATACCCACTTATAAATGCACAGTGACAACGCAACAACATACTTTCCATTATATTTTTGATATATTTATGTTTTTTTTTCCACGGTGAATTGGTTCCTAAAGTCTTTGATGCTCAAAATGTCGCTGGTGGAGGGCACCCAGACCCGCCAATATGATATCCCCCCCTCAAAGTCCCAGTCTGGCCCATATACTGTATATAGGCCCATATATGGGGGATAAAATCATTAGTTCTCAGTCGGTGCAAAAATGTCAACAAAAGTAAATGAGGCTTCAGGAATGAAGTGGTTATCTACCAAAGTTACACTTGTTTTTTTTTTTAGAACCAAACTCCCTCTTTTTCAATCTGATCTCACAGAATTCCATGAAATGAACACGGCCCCTTAACTCAAAATCAGTGGCAGCTTCACGGAAATCGGCGAAAATTCCGTGATGGGCCCACGGAATAATTCCGTTAAATGAACACGGCCCCTTAAGTTAAGGAAAAGGTCGTGGGTGGGCTTACGTTTGCATGACACGCGGGACAACAACGGGATGGTTGGGTTTAGTAAAAGAAGAACTACGGTTGGGTTTAGGAAAACAATAACAGGACGCGGGACAACAACGGGACGGTTGGGTTTAGTAAAAGAAGAACGACGGTTGGGTTTAGGAAAACAATAACGGGACGCAGGACAACAACGGGACGGTTGGGTTTAGGAAAACAATATCAGGACGCGGGACAACAACGGGACGGTTGGGTTTAGGAAAACAATAACGGGACGCGGGACAATGGGACGGTTGGGTTTAGGAAAACAATAATGGGACGCGGGACAACGGGACGGTTGGGTTTAGGAAAACAATATCAGGACGCGGGACAACAACGGGACGGTTGGGTTTAGGAAAACAATATCAGGACGCGGGACAACAACGGGACGGTTGGGTTTAGGAAAACAATATCAGGACGCGGGAGAACAACGGGATGGTTGGGTTTAGTAAAAGAAGAACGACGGTTGGGTTTAGGAAAACAATATCAGGACGTTGGACAACAACGGGACGGTTGGGTTTAGGAAAACAATATCAGGACGCGGGACAACAACGGGACGGTTGGGTTTAGGAAAACAATAATGGGACGCGGGACAACAACGGGACGGTTGGGTTTAGTAAAAGAAGAACGACGGTTGGGTTTAGGAAAACAATAACGGGACGCGGGACAACAACGGGACGGTTGGGTTTAGTAAAACAAGAAAGTGACGGTTGGGTTTAGGAGACGTGACACGCGGGACACTATCCCCGGTCTCCTGGGTGAAAGTCCTGTGTTGTTTGACCCATCCACCCCCCCAACCAACCTCCCTAAGCGGATTTTCGGGCTTTCATACTACTTGCTACCGTAGTCGCTCTTAATGCTACGTCATCTTCTCATTTACTTTACTTTGGCATTGTTTTCGTGGTGGCCACACGGGATTTTCACACATTCAGTGCCACCACCACGTAATGAGCTGTCAACAGATCGTGATCATTTCACAGAATTCTGTCTAACTACATTCAAACACCACAGATAAGCAAAAAGCCACTGTCACTGGAAAGCAGTGACGGTGGCATTTTGTGTAAAACACAAAGCTATCCAATAAGAAAGGATCTCTTCAAGGCCAGTAAGGACTGGAGGAATTACCACAACAACCAACAAATCTTTCAATGGGAAAAAGAGTGTGTTTAGTAGAGTTGAGCCGGATACTCGGCTGAAACGAGTATCCGGTACGGATAAAGCACTTTTGCCGAGTACAAGTATTATACGAGTAATACGAGTCAATATCTGTGCTCGGATTGAATAAAAATCCTCATTGGGTAGCTGATAGAGTTCGTTTGTTATCGTGATCAAAACCATTGATCTGAAGCTCAATGCTGATGCTGCCATGTAAATAGTTTTCTAATCAGCAATAAGTATAACAATTTCTGATCAACCCATATCAATTGCATGCTTAAAATAATATACCAGTCAAAGCCACCCATTTCAAGACAACCCGACCCACTTCTGGGTTAAATCCCGTCCACTTCCGGGTTAGGCCCCGCCCAGTCCGAGTACAGATACAGATAATTCATATGGTTAACAGATACAGATACAGATAATGCTGTACTCGCTCATCCCTAGTGTTTAGTTTGTTGTGAGGGAATGTAGAAACCTGGAGTTTCATGAGCAACAGTTCTGCCTGGTAAAATTGGACATGTGGCGTACGTGTTCTTTTTAGTTTTTTAGATTATTTTTTGGGGCTTTTCCCTTTTATTATAGTGACAGTGGATAGACATGAAAGGGGGAGAGAGATGGGGGATGACACGCAGCAAAGGGCCGCAGGTCGGACTCAAACCCAGGCCACAGCAGGACTTAGCCAACATGGAGCGAACGCTCTTACTGGGTGAGCTAGAGGCCGCCCCCGGTGCTCGCTTTCTACAACTTCTAAATTATAAAAGACTAAAGTTTAAGTGTTTTTGTTCATTTTGGAAGAACGTTGTCTAATTAGCTCGTTACTTAAGCTTAAAATGAGCTAGTGTATCATTAAAGGCCATGCTAGAGCCGTGAAAAGGCCGAGATTTATCGAAAAGTGTAGCTTATGAATAAATTAGACAGCAGCGTGTCGCCTTCGCCTGTCCTTCCCTGGGGTCCAGAGCTCTCTGGTTTTTGTGTTGTTCCAGTTCAGCGGCTCTCTAACGTCTCGACGCTGAAGCTTTTATGACACATGAAGACTTTTTAACCACCTCTGTGTGGAGGCAGTGGACTGGCTCCTCTTAATTAGCACTTTGTCTCTGCTCAGAAGTGACCTTTTCTCTTTTGCACTTTGGTTGAATTGACTCCCACTTCTCTGGCTGTGTTTCTTGTTTTACATGGCTGCTGGTGCGTGGCTGTCTTTGGGTACGGAAGCACTTTGTGTAGTTACAGTTCAACTAATGGAGTGGCACGGCAGTATTTCTTTTGTTTAATATTCAATATTATATAAGACCAGTTGGTGGTGTCAACTTCTAGCCTACATGTAGGCTACCTTCTTTTCTGACCTTTTAAATGTTAAATGTATTATACAACTGGACGGGAGGATTGTCAGGATTGAACATTGTTTCATTCTTTAAAGAGTTATTGAAGGGTGGAATGGGTTTGCTTATTTTCATTGTCGATTAATCTGTTGATTGTTTTCTTTATTAATCGATAAGTTGTTTCGATCAGTGATTTTTTTAAAAGCCAAAGATGACATCCTTGAATGTCTTGTTTTGTCCACAACTCAAAGATATTCAGTTCAGCACATAGCTGACCACAATGACATACACTAGAAGACTGTAAACACTTAAGTCTGACACATCTCACATTTAAAGACAATCTATCATTAAGTCACTGAGTTTTTAGTCACAGACTAGAAGATTTTACTACCAAGACTTAGAACGTACGATAGTATCAAACACATTTGATTTTGTCGGAACATCAAGACGGGAAAAAGACTGAATTAAGAAAGCTCAGACTGAGTTTTATGACCACCTTTAAACAACTGAGACAACGAGAGCGCCCCGACTCTAGCAAGACTCTCAGGATTCTGATATTTGAAATTTGTGTTTGACAGTGGAATCGCTTGAAAAGTTCTTTGGTGTAAGGTCGGCATAAACCGTAAACAGGCAGGAGGCCGTAAACACAGGGCAACATTATATTACCGGTAGCCTGTAGCTAAAGACATAGGGCAACGTTAGCTTACCGATAGCCTGCAGCTAAAGACACAGAGGCAACGTTAGCTTAACGGTAGCCTGCAGCTAAAGACACAGGGCAACATTAGCTTACCGGTAGCCTGCAGCTAAAGACACAGAGGCAATGTTAGCTTAACGGTAGCCTGCAGCTAAAGACACAGGGCAACGTTAGCTTACCGGTAGCCTGCAGCTTGATTATTCCAGTCACCATAGCCAATGCAGGAGTTAGAGATGACAGAGAAAGTGTCATATTTGGAAAAATAGTGGAATATTAGTGTGCATTTAAACTTACAGCAAAGCGGCAGCAATCTCTGATGCAGAAGAGGCAGCAATCTCTGATGCAACATAGTTTCATGCTTCATTGGTGAGTAATGATCCTGCACCGGTGACTAATGTCATCCTAAATGACAACACACACACACACACACACACACACACACACACACACACACACACACACACACACAGTGTTTTCCGGGCTCTACCACAGCGTTCAAGCTGGGAGACCCTCCACAACCATTGCCTCCTCCATTTCCAGAATCAGAGATGACCTTTGCATGAATAAAGTCAAAAAGGATTAAGGAAGCAGAGACCTTCGCAATGTCGGCCGAGGGGAGAAGCGGGTGCATCCTCCTTTAAACGTGGCTTGCGTGTCGATGTCTCCACCTGCCTGAAGACCACGCTGTGTGTGTGTGTGTGTGTGTGTGTGTGTGTGTTTGCATGGAAGCTGCAGCAAAACAAAAGAAAACACACCTTTAGGAAATGGGAGGAAACCCGTCATGAGGATGTTTTTCTTATCATCGTTAAGTTACAGTCAAAGCCGTTGATCCGTTTCCCTGGAGCTGATAATATCTCCGGTTAATATTCTTATCCGAATGATATTGTGCAGCGACCTAATCCTAACTTTTACAAGCTGTACAAACACAAAATCTATTTGCTTAAGTGTCCATCAAACCCCCAGGATTACAACAATTTAGATTAGCTGCCTTTTCCTTCCTGCATGTCAGCTGTTCGCTTCCCATCAGATTAATGGAATCCCATTCTGTCGAGATTATTACCTGTATAATACCTGTCAAAATCACCTTGAGCTGAGACATGTAGCCTACACCTTTTTATGAAGTAGCAAAAGTGTTGAAATGTTGAGGTTAAATTAAAAAGATGACACTCATTTGAGAAATATTTAAGGCTGTACAGGTTAGAAATTAAAAACCATGTTGTAACTGCAGTTTTTGTTCACATTTGCCACGTTTTTATTCACGTATTTTCATGTTTTTTTTTTGTAGTATTGCCTTAGAATAGCTTTATGGAAATGCAAATGTACGCAAACAAGTTTTTACGCTCGCTTGAGGTGTTTTTTGTCTTTGTGAAAAACAAGTGTTGATGCTATAAATGAGATATAGAAACGCCGATATTGCCTACATCACAGGACTGATCAGCTGTTTCCGCTGTTGGTGTCCTTCCGGATATTCAATTCAATTTGATTTTATTCATAGTGTCAAATCACAACAGGAGTTATCTTAGGACACTTTACCAATAGAGTTGGTCCAGACCACATTCACACAATTTACAGAGACCCAATAATTTCCCCAAGAGCAAACATTTGGTGCGACCGAGGCGAGGAAAAACTTTCTTTTTACAGGCAGAAACCTCAGATAGAACCTGACACACGGTGAGCGGCTGTCTCCATCTGCCGCTGCCGGTTGGGGGAGAGAGGGAGAGAGAGAGAGAGAGACAGAGAGAGAGCGAGAGAGAGAGAGAGAGAGAGAGAGAGAGAGAGAGAGAGAGAGAGAGAGAGAGAGAGAGAGTAAGCTAACGTTCCCATAACCTTTCTTTGGCTCCAGACAGCATGAAACCTGGCCAATACTAGCTGAAGTGAAAGAACTATTTCCATTCCTTTAGACCTCTCTCCATTTTTCTCTTGTAGATCAAGGTAAGCTCAGTGGTTCACAAAGTGGGGTATGGGAACCCCCAGGGCTCTTTAGAGGGAGTCCCCAGCAAAAAGGGGGATCCTTTATTTTCACTATAAGTGAAGTCCATTATTAGTCTCGCATTGCCAGACCTTTCACCACAGCGCTGCAAAGGAGGATCCTACTAGTCCACACAACATTCCTGGATGGGAGAAAATCGTGCTCTGGTTTATTGGCATTTCTTTAAACCAATCACAATCATCTTGGGCGGTGCTAAGCGCCGGATAGAGCAATGGTGCACCTGCAAAATAACCTCAGGAAGGAACTTGTTTTGGTGGAACATGTGGACGTTTAAAAGCTGTTTTAGTCGTGCAACAGAAAACTCAGATTGGACAGATAGTCTAGCTAGCTGTCTGGATTTACCCTGCAGAGATCTGAGGAGCACTTACCTATAGTCCTCATAAATCCACCGGAGGTTAGAACGCCAAAACAAAGAAAGCACAAGGTAACGGGTCATCCGGTGGAATTTCTTGCTGCATTGGAGCAATCCCAGAAGTGGAACGTCGTGTATATAGACTAATCAATGAGTAACATAATGTATGACTAGTTTGATCATGTTTTTTTATACACTTTCTGTAATAAATACATCTAAAAGCAAAAATCATATCAGATGGGGGACAAAATCTTGTTTGACGAAGTGTGTTTTTCGATGATAAAATTATTGTTTATTTAAATGGAGTCTGGTGAGTTTGGTGATAGCGATGTTGGAGCTGTTTCATGTTGAAGGCGCCGTAGGTAAGATTGTGAAGATCCAGGACTTAGCCAAAAAATGTGAACATCAACAACTTCTCAGTCCCTCCCCCTTTCTGCTAAAGCCCAAAACGGTCTCCTAAGCCCCTCCCCCCACAAGGGAGAGCTGTGCACAATAGAGCGCGTGTGAAGAGGGGGGAAGGGGAGGAAACCTATCTGCAGCTCGTGCACGGGGAAGGGGGAGGGGAGGACGCTGTAAAATGCGTGTGGCTGAGCAGTGATTGACACGCAGTTAGACACCCCCCCCACACCCCCCCCCCCCCCACACCCCCACCCGGCCCTGATTGGTGCAGGGAGCGGTGGATTTTTGCAAATCGCACTACAGGCTGTAGGTGGTGCAAGAGGAGCCAGAATTTATTTTTAATTACCTACTTCATGTAGTTCTACTCGAACATAGGGTCAGTTTCAGCAAATATGACATAAAGTGAGTTTTATAAGGCACCTTTAAACAAAAAGGTATATCTCTGTAGGGATCCTTTCCATAATGTTGTCAGACACAATAATCTGAGCCTTTCAGTGGCAAAAACAGCACTTTTAGTGGATGTACATTGAAGATGCGGAATTGCACATTAACGTTACATTGCAGCTTGTTTCTTGCTTAATACTGGACCAATTTCAGAAAGTGTTGTTCCTATCAGTCACTTATACAGAAAAACATGTAAAAATACGGTCCAGGTTAAATGCTCGTTACCCTCTGATGCCTACAAGATATCTGTAAACATTGGAATATTTGTTGTGCAACCTGTGAAATTTTGATGGATTTTATTGAAGCTCACGTTGGTCTGAGTCTCACTGTGAATGAGTACGTTTCCAAAATAACATATTGCTGCAAATCACAGCTCTCTGCGCTTCTTTGTTGTTTTCTAAACCTCTAGTGCTCCCTGAGGAGGAACAACACAACCCCCAAATTAGTAAAGAACACAAGTGTCTTTGGGCCCCCCGCTCCCCGATCTCTCTGCAGGCTGGGGGCCATCGCTGAAACATTTTCCAAGATCACTTACCAGAAAAACAAAAGGAGGGAAAGAAAACTGTAGAGCGAGCAGCCTAGCCCTGAGGATTATTCTCCTAGTGTTACATGGATTAGCAACAGCCCAACCTTTGACTCCTCTTATGGACGACTCGACTTTTGGCTCTGTTCAGCCGGGGAGGGGCCCCGCTCATTATTATCGTATGTACACATGACTCAGCCGGAGCAGGAAAATAAACTGTAGGTGACCTTATGGTGTCTGTCACACCTGACGCCATATTGAAAGATACAGTAGTTTAAGAAGCCCCTCGTTGTTAGAAAGGTCTGTTTGTTTGTTTGTTTCTTTGTTTGTTGTTTGTAATTAACATTCAAACACATTTTGTCGCTGTGAAAAGTCTCCAAAATGTATTTCTAAAATGCAATAAATAAAGAAATATTCCGGCACATAACCAGTAAAACAGCTACTTTTTTTGTACACTTTTTTTTACACATTGTACGGATTAAACAAACAAGAAATAACAACAAGTCCTCCAAACCATACGACGTTATAGGTTGTTTGTTCCTACCCTCTGGTCACCATTTTGAATGTAATGGTCGCAATTTGGTTAGGCATAGGCACAAACTACTTGGTTTATAAAAACGGGAGCGTGCCTATGTTCCCACAGCACTATGTTCCCACAGCACTATGTTCCCACATTTTTTACAAAATTAGGCCCTATGTTCCCACATTTTCTTTTTCATAAACTTGTATCAGATTGTATCCCCCTAACCCTAACCCCTAACCCCTAACCCCTAATCCCTAATCTTAAACAAATGTGTGGGAGGATAAGGCTCAAATTGAAGGTAAATGTAGGAACACAAGACCTAATTTTGAAAATGTCCTAGAAATGTGGGAACATAGGGCCCAATTTTAAGAAAAATCTTAAAAACACACTGTTTACGCCTGTGACGCTGAACGTGACGTTGCTCCGTTTTTTTTTTTTTCAATAAAGTTAAGAAAAAACTTGAAGGGCGTACTTTTTATTTTTAAACAGGACACGGTCTCCTGGGTGAAAGTTCTGTGTTTGTTTGACCCGTCCACCACCCCAACCTCTCTCCCTCTGCGGAATTAGGCGCTCTTATACTTCGTCACCTTACTTCGTGCTTCACTAACTACTACCGGCACAAGAGGGCGCCGCCACTATAAACGTTAATAAACGGAAAACAAAACTAGTTAAGTTTAGGCAACAAAAAGACTTAGGGTTAGTAAAACAACAATAAGTTATGTACAATTACTAAATTTCATTCATTTAATTATTTTCACCTGCATGCTTTTTCTTTTTTTAAATATTTAATAAGCATTGCTAGAGGGAGCATGAGATCCTCTGTAATTGTTGAGCATATGACAATAAATAAATGAATAAACCTGCTTTTAAATGCTGCATGTAGTTTTCTAAATACATATTTATTTGTCACGTGACCTTAAATTACTCCATCAATCCCTTTAAGCTCGCTGATTCCCCTGGACACAGTACTGGTGTGTCCCTGTTCGGAGGCAGAAAGGCAGCAAACATCACTGTCTTTTTTTGATCAGATTTCACTTTGCATCCACTCCTTGACTTCAGTTGCTGAGAAGCTAAACACTGTCATGTTCTCAGTCAACAACAGTAGAGTAAGAATAGCACACCGTGTGTGTGTGTGTGTTCGGTTCTCGTGTTAAGTCCCTACAGATCTCCCAAATACCCATGCACATGTGTATAGAAACAATTTACAAAGCCCTGTGTAATCTTCCTTTTTTACGGCACTCTTAGTTTCATCTGCAGGGGATTACTGTACCACTTTTTTTTGTGTGTAGAATCTGCAAAAGGAGGAGGAACATACAAAATGGCGGAAAAAAAGGAAAACAAATTGTAGCGTAATCTCTGCAGAGAAAGGACGGCTGAGCGAGGGAGTCCCCCAGACCCTCCATTTTTTTTTTTCGGGGCTAGAAAATCCCATAATCCTCCATGTTTGATGTCTCAAAGCTAATGGCGTTTATTAGGACAGCCCAAAAGGCGCTTTGTCCGCGGCGCGGTTGCTGTTGAGGTTTTGAATGACATTGCAGGGAGAGAGCTGGTAACTTTAGCTTAATCTGGGCTTATCCGGCCCCAATGCATGCACAGGTGTGTGGCCCTTAAGCCCAGAGGAGGCCGGGCTCTCCTGTGCGAGCCAAAGATCAATCCTGCTCCAGGGGCCGAAGACGTCCAGAGGAACACACACTGCACCTTTAACCCACCGAGCTTTGGCCTCCTCATGAACCGAACTGCCTATTATCACATTTTAATTAAGCGACTGCTCCCCTTCCCTCCGTCTGCTCAAGAAGATATGGAACGACCTTTTCCTGCTGAATCAGTTTACATTTCATGAAGCGACTCATGCAGGTTGAGTTGCATAAATTTCATCTAGAGGATTTTACTTTCGACCCAAAGCTTCCTGCTTTGTTCTGTGGCCCTAAATCCTGCCAGTTAATTTATATCTTTTAGGCATAGTGATTTATGTTTTACTTCAACATTCAAAAATAACTTTACTTTCGAGCTGCGGTTGTAGATTCTTGGCTCCAAAACTCCAAAACAAAAAGACACAAACCAACCAACCTGTTCTCATGAAGCATTCGTACATATAGCTTTGAAAAGTAAAGCGCTGTATTCCACGTATATTTTGCTGTATGCACCACATTGACTGCTGCTGAACACTCTGGACTGTATATGGAGGAAGTCGGGGAGTGATTGGGTCATAAAACACAACGCTTTCAACCCGGGGAGCGGAGTTCGCCTCCAGGGGAAAACAAAATACTTTCACCCAGGAAACACGTGTTTGTTCCTAATCTAAACTTGTCATTTTGGTGCCTAAATTTAACTGTTGTCGCTGCATAATGCTCACATTTTCTTGGCTAAAGTCAAATGCCATGGCTGCTTCTCACGGTGCCCTGTACCCGGCTCACAGTCACCTTTTGTCAGCTAAACTCAGTGATGTAGTCTACGCGATAAGCAGGTATATGGAGTATACCCACTAAGAAAGCTCCAGGATTTCCATATACCCACTTAAAAATGCCCAATGACACGCAAAAAAATACATAACATTATATTTTGGATATATTTTGTTTTTCTTCTTCACATAGGCTAAATAAAGGTATTTCCACCGTGAATTGGTACATAAAAGTGTCTATACAATACAGGAAATTAAGTCGTTGATGCTCAAAACTTCCCTGGGGGAGGACACCCAGACCCCCCACTATGATATGCAGCCACCCCCCCAAAGGCAGATTCTGGCCAATACATATATATATATATATATATATATACACACTACAATTTACCCACTACAATTCATTAGAATACACCACTGGCTAAACTCAACTACAGACGGCCGCTGATAAGACCCATAGCTTACGGAGCTCTGTAGCGGGCGTCAGGTGAGCAGCCAGTGGTCGTCTAATTTCGTAGGATATCATACGAATTGGAATGCATACAGTTTTTGTATGATATCGTACAAACCCGTTCATGAGAATGCGTTGAACCAACACATTGTCACTCCCAACTCGTCAAATACTGACGCTTGTTCGCGATCCCTTGGCGTCATCTTGCAAATGCGCAGCGTAAAACCACTTAGTTAGGGTTAGGAAAAGATTGTGGGTGGGGTTACAAAATGTACATTTAAGTGTCTCGGTCTAAACCCCTTAAAGTCTCGGTCTTGTCTCGGTCTCAACCCCTCAAGGTCTTGGTCTTGTCTCGGTCTCGATACACTTTGGTCTTGGTGATGACTTGGTCTCGGTTTAGGCAGCCTTGACTATAACGCTGCCAAGCATTCTTAAAAAACCCACAAAAATCAGTTTCTAATCTCTTCTAACCTTTTGTTTTTTTTGTCAATATTTACAAACAAAAATCCCCTGCTTTAGACCTCCTCCGTGTTCCCGCCCGACGTTATCGGAGGAGAATGACATTGCTGCTGCTTCTGAATGGTGAGGGCTTTCTGACCAAGGACTGCTGACTGTCTTATTGGATTTGGAAAGCCACTCCTTCAATAAAAAGAATGAATTCCCCATAATTCAATAACAGAAATCAAGGCCAGCGGCCCAGTGATCCATAAACACTACGACGATGAGGTCATCTCCCCCCTGCACGCCAGCCCATGATGCAATACGATCATCGTCGTCGTCGTCAGAGCAGCTGCTTCGTGAGTAGAGAGACACAACAACAGCATGTGTTGGATTTTCAGATTTAAAGACAGTTCATGTTGGAATAAAGTGATGTTTCGGTATTACCAAATAAGTCATTTTTTGCTTTCCCCGTGTTATTTCACACCATTTAGTCTCCTGACTTATATTGTGATGTTGTAGCCTATAAACAGCGAGAAAATTGGCCATGGGAGGAGGAGAAAGATGGACCGCTGTTCGTGTCCTGTGTTAAACCAAAAGTCATTGTTGAATTATTTACATTGACTGACTTTATGTAACAAACATAGAAATAAAATGGATAGAAAGGCCCTTGATCATTTGATTGGTACTCAACAAAATGGCGATTGTTCTTAGTTGTCATTTTGACAATACGGGTCGGTGGGGCCGTAAACTGTGTCGCAGCTCGCTGGGAGGAGAGCCACCCGATACAGCTCGGGAGATGTTCTCGGAGTTGCAGGAAGTGAGGAGGTACAGTTAGTGGACCGCTAACGTTAGACCCAGCAGCATTGGGTCAGTGGACTGCTAACGTTAGACCTAGCCCACTGTTCAGCTCATTCTCTGTAACCAAGGCAGCCAGCTGGTGTTAGTTGGCTGACGTTAGCTTGCTAACTCCGCCTTAACGTTACCCCCTCTCTCCACCACTTTGTTTTATCTAACGTTAGCACCGCTCCACATAGCACTCTAGCTAGGATACTGTAGCAGTAGCTGTTGTTATGGCAACAAAAGACGCCTTGGCTGCTTTTTGCAATAAAAACGCTGGCAGTTGGAGCTGGAGTTTTTTTGTGATTGTTGCAAAAATCCTCGATTATGCGGCACGTTTTCTTAAAAAATGCGATGGAATATGGGGGATATTTATGCAATATTATGCGATGAAATTGCGGGAACTTGCAAAAACTGCGGTTCCATCGTGGCTTCACCGCGGGGTCTGCAGCTTTTCGATGATGTTCACGTCGCGTAATTACGTCACTTCATAACGTCCCCATGGCAACAGGGGAAAATGGCTGCTCTTGTGTGAAGTAAACGCAACATTTTTCAACTTTCTGCTAAGATATGTGTGTGACTTTTTTGCAACGAAAATGCGGGAATTATGACATCATGCAAGCCCCGCATATTTTGCGCGTAAATTGGCAATTTATGCGGCGAAAGTGCGGCGTATTTGAAGAAATGCGCCCCCCCCCCCGCATATGCATTGAATTATGCGATTGCGTAATCCTGTTTTTCTGGAGGGACTGAAACAAGACGCCAAGTGTGAACATAGCCTAATAAATGTATTTAATCGAGGACATACCTAACAATTTAAAAGAGGCATTTTGTGTTTATCCCGCGAGATCGCGTTGATCAAAGACGTACATCAGGCCACTGATATGTTTTGCCATTTTTTACACCTTCGCACACAGCATTTTCACAGAAAAACCCTTCATGATGTGTCCAAACCCTGCATTTCTTCAAATACTACCATCATCCTTTAAATAACATGCTTCATGGTTTTAGTTTCCTGCAGGAGGGGGGGGGGAGTGATTGTGCCCCCTCTGCCCTGCAGTCAAACTCCCTGTGTATTTACACAACCCTCTTTTTCTTTTCCCCACAGAAGGAGCCTTTTGCACGCACTGAAACACCCCGCATCACTTCCTGTGAGGTAGAGACATGGATCAGCATCATAAATATCTCACTGTTGGTGTTTAAACCGTCTCACCTTTCGCCTCTGTGAAGCCGGTGTCTGCGAATGATGACTCAAAGCTTCTTTGCACCATTTTTGGGCAAAGCGGGGTGATTTCTCATCACATTAATGGTTCAAAACATGTGTGAGGACGACCAACAGGGGGCGACAGCCGGCTGCTTAACGTGTATCTGCAGCCAGACCTGCTGCTTTAACCTCTGTGTTGTCCGTCTGTTTTGCACATATGTGAAGCATGAAGTATAAACTGTCACCCAATTCTGTCATACATCTTCTTAGCCAACTTATAACCACCTGTTTTCTTTATATTTTTTTTTTATGTGTTTTTTTGATTTTCACAGGAAATGTTACTATAAATATAAGGGCTTATTCTTTTTACATTTTCACCCCCACCCCAAGTCCCACATAGAGTTTGCAAGTATAACAGCAGAAATTAATTGTACACTTATGAAATTAGATGAATATGTAGCCCACACGTACGCACATACGTACATATTGATGCAGGTACCTACAGAAGAAAGAAGAAATGAAATGTAAATAAATAAAAAAAATGGAAAATAATAAAAAGTAAATAAATAAAAGATAAATCCCTCTGTTGTCGTTAAAGCACAGCAGCAATGGTACACCAACAAGGGATGCGAATCTGTGGTACTATTATTAATTGAAATTATTAACCTTATACTTAGAAGGAATCAATGCTGCGCATGTCCTTCTTCCTGTAGTGACCTTAACTTAGAAATGTACCATAAGCCCCCAAACAGACTCAAATCTTCTTATTTTTGGATTTAATGGTCAATAAAACTAATTCCCCTTAAATTATACCTAACATTTGACTAATAGTTAAGATCAGAGGAGCGGATGTTGATGGATAATCACAGCCTGTGTATGGAACTGTCCGTGTTATTTTTGGGCAATTAGGTTGAATTAATCCCATATTTTTTATATAGAAACTTTGAAAATGGGTCAGATTTGACCCGAGGACAACATGAAGGGTCAACCCTTGTTTCAGCGAGGACGCTCAAACAGAGCTGCTCAGAAACCGTTCCCTATCACGGAAATAGTGCACGATGTAGTGTGTTCGCCATTTTTCGTGTTTGAATCCTCCACGGTTAATTTCATTCACTATATGGTCCACTATAAAATACCCACAATGCACTGCTAATTTGAGTGTACATACAATGTAGCCAACATTTTACTGACATACACACACAATACACACAAGGAAGCAGAAGCACCTGCGGAAACTGAAAAGGAAAAATGGAGCGGGCTTTCGTTTCTAAACAGTGGAAATGTAAAATGCAACATATATTATTTAGTTTCGGTTTGTTTACATGATGCTGGGCGTGCCCGCCACCGTCACACAAACAACGGGCGCATTCTCCTGACGCAAGTCACGCAACGATGTGTTCAGTGAGTGTCCGAAATCTGGTTTGGTCGTTCCCTATATAGTTCCCTATTTAATAAACACTCTATAGGGAACAGGGAGGGAGAGAATGAGGGAATGGTTTGGCACACAGATAGTCTGCAAACTCAAACAGAGTCAGAAGATGGTGATCATTCGAACCTGTATCCCTCTCAGTCGTGGAGGAAGTGCAACCTTTCCCTGCGACGTTCTAAAACGGTTTTGTTTCATCACGAATATTTGGTCTGAACTGGGCTTAAGTGGTATAGCAGTGACACAGTACAAATACAATAGTCCAAGTAAATATACTGAATGTATTCAGAATGTAAAAGTACCAATACCACACTGTACAAATACTCAGTTACAAGTAAAGGTCCTGCTTTGAAAAGGTAATTTTTATATTATATATATATATATATATATATATATATATATATATATATATATATATATATATTATATATTTTATAATTTATATTTTTATATACTTTATTGCAATTTTCTTTCACCCTCTTCCCTTTTTATACATGTACAAGGAAATGAATATCTAATAAATAATAACCAGTGTTATACACTCAAAACTAATTCAGAAAACCATCACTTAAAAGACGAAGACAGCAACTATTCACAATAAAACCCTTGCAACCAGGACATTTTTCCCCAATTAAAACAGTTCATTAACAGTGTTGGGCAAGTTACTTCCAACATGTAATACATTATAGATTACTAGTTACTGTCATTTGAGAGTAAACAGTTATATTACTACTACTATTATTCATTGAAATAACCGCGGAAGTTTGACTTGGCAGGTAGCTCTCCCCAGGATCAACAGTCTCATCTTTATCCACTTTAATACATCATCATTTATTTATTCAGAATATTTTGTATTATTGATCTGAATCTGGAAAGTTAGCCATAGAATAAATAGTGAATTCAAATGTACAATAGGTCTACTTGACTAAAAGAAGACGATAATAATAATATAAATATAAAGAAGTATAAAGTAGGTGAAAAAATGAAAATATTCAATATACTCAGCACAATATTTTATTTTACAGACTTTTTTCTTTGGGGTAGATCTTATTCCATTTGTATGTGTGATCTCTGATTGTAAAGGTAAATGTTTCTTCAGTAAAAGTATGTAAGTATAATCAAGAAAATGTAGTTATGTATAAAAATATAAATATAAATCTCACCTTCAGTAGCACTTACACACACCAAACTTTCTACTTTTCTATCTATATTCTGAAGATTTCATCACAGATATCATTCACAGCCTGATTTATACAAAATTGTATTTCTGATTGAAAAAGCGATATCCATAATTCCCTCAGTAAAAATCTTTGACTCTAATATGTCAACAAAATGCGGCAAGAATTTGAAACCTGGCTTTATCAACAGTTTGCAGGGCTGCGGTAAAGATGCATACCTAAAAGAAATAAGTAGAAACACAGGTACTTTTTAACATTATGAATGGTTTTTGGATATGCGCAAACATTGCAACGCAGACCTTTTCAAGAAGATGGTGGAAGTTAAGGGCTGTGTTTACACGGTCAAGTCCACAAGTCAACGGTGGAAAACTGCATGTGAACAGGAATATTAGTAGAATATTTGCTTTCATTACCCGTGTACACACAATCAGATGATTGTCTTTTTTGGGACATAGGCAAAACCTGAATATAATGTGCATGTAAAAGTATCTTTAAAATTCACAAACATATGTATAATTCATGGCTCTATTCAGGGCTGTAGTCAAGTCCACCTTTGTCGATTCCAAGACAAGTCCGAGACCAGGACTAGTTGAGACCGAGTCCAAAGAGGTTCAAGTCCAAGTCAAGACCGTGTCCAAATGAGAGACAGTCAAGATCATAGAAAGAAAGGGTCAAATTAGGCCATATTATTTACTTACAATATAAAATGGAAATGTTCCCATTATGGAGCTTATTACTTTCCTGAAGAATTTATAGTACAAAGTGCTCGCTGACATTGTGTCTGTGGCCAAAATGAAAACGATTGATGCCTGATGATTGAGGTATATGATGCAACTAGGTGTGTTCCAGCCGACCAATCACGATGCCTGTTCTAGATGGATTTTGAATTAAACTAATACCTGTTTTCTGAAAGAGCACGCTCCATCAATGGTTTTGTTTTGAAGGAGGAAGTTACTTTAGAATAAAAGCATATAGTGCTGGACTCAGTCGCGACCAACGAGAATATTTGGCGAGTCCCATGGCCGAGTCCGAGACAAGTCCGGGTCCAAATACCAAGATGTCCAAGACGAGTCCGAGACAACAGAAAAGCGTCTCGAGTCGGGACTCAAGTACTACAGCCCTGGCTCAGTTCAAACAGGATCAAATCATTGTTTGTTTCTCCCCGTTCTTCTAAAATAAGGTCCCATGGTAGTCCACGGGAAGGCGAAGGACTTCGCCTCTCTATAATAACTCAGTGACAATCCCAGAGTTAACTGCCCGTTCATAACCAGCTTCATGGTATGACCAATGTTCGGCTCAGTGAAGACACATAACCTAAAGAAGGCTCTCGGTCTCACTAAAAACGAAAACATTTTTCCTTAAAGTTTAAAAAAAAGTTCCGGGTTTGGACAGCATTGTTTTGAATAGACTACCGAGGTAGTTGGGGATGAACATGCTGGTATACCAAGGGTGTAGATTTTGTTTCAACATTGGGGGGGGACACATGATAACCGGGGGGTTATTTTTTATTTTCTGCGACCCTGTTGTGTTCTTTAACCCCAAGATGTAGCAGAAATAGACTTTATATTTCACAGTTACTGTTTTCAGATAATTTATAGATCTGGAGGTTTCTGACCGCACTTGAAGGCAGCTTCATTTCCCGGAGAAAGATTAAAGAAACGTGCGCTGCAAGGTTAGGATGGTACGGTCCACTTTAGTGGTTTCTGAAATCGTTGGGAAAAATATTTATAGGCTATACACGTTCATAGCCCCCTAAACAGTTACATCTTTTAAGGGAGTTAAAGGAGTTGTCAAAGGGGGACAAATCTACCTCATCTAAATATTGGGGGGGACATATGCCCTGCATCCCCCCCCCCCCCTGGAATCTACACCTATATGCATATTCAAAAGATTTCAAACTGGAACCCTGTTTCCAAAGTTTTCGTTTTCAGCCCCCCAAAACACAGTTGTCGTGTAAACGAATGGCCAAAACGTAAAAATACTTTTGCGTATTATGTTGAAAGCATTGCCGTGTAAACGGCCTCCAAGTGGAGCTTGTTTCCTGATCCAGGCCCTAGCTGATGATTTTCGTGGAAAAGCTGTCCATATGTGCAGTATCAGTCCGACTCGGCTCTTGTGTGTCCCAAACAAGTGCAGTGAGGGAGTTGCCCCGCCATGTGCTGCTAACGTAGCGTGCTAATTGGAGCCTTTTGTACTAAATCAGACTCATGCTCCGTTGCTTTTTGATGTGACTACACTCATTTCTTGCTGTCGCTCCAGCCATGCGTGGCTCACTGTTTTCTACGCAAGTTTTTCATAGCTGCGCAGTAGCGTTAATTGTTATGTACTGTTTGGCGGCCACTCGCCGTAGGTGGGCTCCATAATCTATACCGACACCAGAGATGGACTCCTGTGTGATGTCAAGGCCCCCCGCTCGCAGAAAATTGTTAATTAGGGGACTGGCGTTTGGAGCAAAAGATGACTCCTTCTTCTGTTTCTGTGTGAAGGAATGAAGGAGCTTCAGAGACTTTTGATTCCTCAATCATCCGTTACATTTCCTATCAAAGCTGTCAATGCTGGTGAGACACAAGTTTTATTCATAGTAGAAATTAAAAA
>CM042317.1:40194778-40209778 GCA_023566125.1 Zingel zingel
ACTGCTTCAATTGTTCTTTATTCTTATGGAATTTATTTATTATCCAGGTTATTATTGTATCTAATTTCTTTTTTGCATAATAACAGCTGGGGGTGTGGGTGAGAGAGGGTGAGCAAGCTGTCTGTATCTGTGTATTCGTAGTGTATGTTGGTTATGTAACGCTGTTCTGTCTGTACGTTTATGTGTTTGTGTTTATAGGACCCCCTCGAAAATTCAATGCTACATCTCAAGGGGCTATTCTTTCAACACATTCAAATTATAAAATGATTTGCTTCCTGGCACATCAGTCAAACATAATAAAGTCTATAAATGTTGATTGCTTTAGCCTGGTGGATGGGTCAGGGGGTTGCTATCACCACCACACTAAATTTTGTTCGTTTTAAGTAACATCGGCATGAATTGGGTCCAATCCACAGCACTTATTTGCAAAGAAAATGTGTCACTTTTAAAGCTGGTTAACCTGTTAGTCACGTTATTTCCTAACAAGCAATGCAGCATTTAAAAGGCTATTTTTTTAAACGGAGTCCGGCACATTGCTCACTCCACATAAAACGTTACATTACATCACTTCCAGCAAACTTCAGGGAGAAAAAATGAGTGCAAAACAGCATAATCCTTAACAGCATTATCCATCTGTTTTAACCAAATATTCTCTGGTCCAGCTCCGCTAAAAACACAACACAGAGTCCGGAAGCAGCACGTTAGTGCAATTATTACCGAGCCTGTTAGTAACCGACATCACCTTCGCTTCACCTGTTCAAATGATTTAGCAGTTTAGCTGACACAGTCCACTGTGCTGCTGTTACAGATGTGAACCTACCACAGACAGTTGCCTGGTTCATGGACTCACGGTGGTGCATCGATGCAGAATGAAACACAATGTATATTTGGTGTTCATTTTTGGCATAAAAAAAAGATCCATGATAGAATACTAGTGTGCAGTGTGATACAAGGCAGAAACCTTTGATAATGACGTTATGAACGGTTACAACACTTCATTTTCTTTTTACATGATGGATGTTGGTGCAAATGTAGAGAAAACAGCAATCGATTGAGAAAAGAGGAAAGCCTAACGTGATGGAATTACAATGCAAATATATATATTAGGAGGTATATATGGAAACTACGGAAACTTAGGAGGTACACACGGAAACTACGAAAACTTAGGAGGTACATACGGAAACTACGGAAACTTAGGAGGTACATACGGAAACTACGGAAACTTAGGAGGTACATACGGAAACTACGGAAACTTAGGAGGTACATACGGAAACTACGGAAACTTTTGAGGTACAAATGGAAACTACGGAAACTTACGAGGTACACACGGAAACTACGGAAACTTAGGAGGTACAAAAGGAAACTACAGAAACTTACGAGGTACATACGGAAACTACGAAAACTTACGAGGTACATACGGAAACTACGGAAACTTTTGAGGTACAAATGGAAACTACGGAAACTTAGGAGGTACATACGGAAACTACGGAAACTTTTGAGGTACAAATGGAAACTACGGAAACTTAGGAGGTACATACGGAAACTACGGAAACTTACGAGGTACAAAAGGAAACTACGGAAAGTTAGGAGGTACATACGGAAACTACGGAAACTTACGAGGTACAAAAGGAAACTACGGAAAGTTAGGAGGTACAAAAGGAAACTACGGAAACTTAGGAGGTACATACGGAAACTACGGAAACTTAGGAGGTACAAAAGGAAACTACGGAAACTTAGGAGGTACATACGGAAACTACGGAAACTTAGGAGGTACAAAAGGAAACTACGGAAACTTAGGAGGTACAAAAGGAAACTACGGAAAGTTAGGAGGTACAAAAGGAAACTACGGAAACTTAGGAGGTACAAAAGGAAACTACGAAAACTTAGGAGGTTCACAAGGAAACTCCGAAAACTTAGGAGGTACAAAAGACGTCACAGGAAACAATAGTAATAATGATAAATTAAATATAATTAGTAAGAAAAAATTCACAAATACCGAACAAAAACATTTAAAATGTAAACAATATAAATTGGAAATAAGAATTGATGAAGTGCATTTATAACTCTGTTACGCAAACTATTATATTATTATAATATTATTATTATTATTTCCCCAAAAAAAATAAATTCAGTTTTCACATGACCAATGCATGGAACCAGAAAGAGGTAGAAAGTTATGTTGAGGGAATTTAAAGTCTTTAACCCCCCTTTCTTTCTTTCTTTCTTTCTTTCTCTCTCTCTCTCTCTGTGTGTTGTGGAATCTGCCCTGAATGAAAGCACATATTTAGCCGGGGACCTGGGGCACCGGGGTGTTTTCGTGCCGCCCCATCAGTTGGTGTTCACGAATCAGTTTGAAGGCAGATCAAAGGGGGTTTCTCTCGCAGGGCCGGAGTCCGGCCAGGCGGACAGGCGGGTTCCTGCGCCTCAGCTGAGGATCGAAGCGTCAGGCGGAGCTGAGCGTCCTGTCTGTCCGCTACGCCACGGGGATAACTGCTGCACCTGGACATGGGAACAATTTCTCTCGTTGACCTTTTGCCTCATGGTGTGTGATGGCTGCGTAGCTGGACACAACATGTTTGGACAAATTATACTGTTCGCAGGAGTAACCCTAGAGATGCATCAACAGGGTTCTGACGAGACTTTACGTTGACGAAAACAAAGGAACAAGTTGAGAATAAAAAAGTTAAAAAAAAACATCAGAATTATGATGCTTAATTTGTAGAAGATAAAAAGATGAAGGAAGATCAACTTGATGTAATGAAAGTGGTTAACAATCATTCAAATGTTATGGTTATTTATGGAGTTTACGTGTAATTATTAGTTCTTTTTTTCTATTATTAGTTCTGTTATTGTTTTATTTTATCGCTGGAACTAAAGATGCAACTAAAACAACTAGAAATGAGCAAATTAGATTTGGGTGACGGATATGAACTCCTCTGTATTTTAAACTTTGAGTCAGAATTAAAGGTACACTGTGTAGTGTTTGAAGTATTTTCTTAGCTAAAATCAGTGTCTTCATTCATAAATATGTCCTCATTGGTGTAAAATGACCTCTGCCAATGATCTGACTTATCCTCGTAAGTGAAGAATTTCGTATCTGTATTTACATTGGACGGGCAAGTCCAAGGAGGCTTCCACTGTCGTTCCGCCATTTAGAAAAACTACAATCCCTGAGAGGGACATCGAGCACTAGCCGACCTGTCTACTAATCCACAACGCGTTTTCATTCAGAGCCAGCGTCACGTGACTGAAACCAGCTGACACGGAGAGGAGATCAGTGAGAGGCGCTTGTCTTTGCCCCGGCAACATATGAAAGCCTGCAACTGCCCTTTAGTTCATAATGGAGGATCAGACTTATGCCGAGCCCCAGGAGAAGGAATCCTCGTCGCCAAAAAAGCCAAAATTGGAAGACATGTTGTCATAGCTTCTTGGCACATAACGGCTACCGTAGTTGCAACACGTATTGGAAAAAGCGAGGCTCTAGAGAGCACTATTCGATTGAATGCAAAATACAATTTCACCGCTAGATGGCAGAAATTCCTACACAGTGTTCCTTTAAGGCACAAAAATTAGGACATTCTATTAAATTTCTATTCAATTACATTTATTTTGTACAGTATCAAATCAGGAGACATGAGACTTGAAAGCAAAAACATTCAAATTGTCAATTTCAACCTGTCCAGTTTGAAAATTAACGTTAACGGCAAGGTTTTTTCTTTCACTTTACGGAACAAACAGAACTACGCTACGTTCTGCGTCCAGTACCGGAAGGGAAGTGACTTAACAAATGCCCATGATTATAACCTCAACAACTATCTTTTTCTAAACTTAACTCGTTTAAAGACGTTTTTGTGTCTAAACAAAACCAAATGGCGACCGTTTCCCAACGTTAACAACGTCGTATGGTTGGGAGAACTGACTTGAAACTTGACTTGGACCTGTTTCAAATGACTTGATGCTTGGACTTTTCTAGAATGACTTGACACTCAGACTTGTATTGAAACACTTTGGCTTTGACTTGTATGAAATTACTTGGACTTCACATCAATGACTTTAGACCATCTTTTATAGCTTAAAGACTTGACTTGAACTTTCAAATGATTTGGAATTTGACTTGCACCTGTCTTTTGGGACTTGATTCTTGGACTTTCAAATGATGTGGGACTTGGACCTGCCTAAAATAAAACTCTAAAACAGCTTCAACAATGCAGCTTTCTTTGTTCACATCTCTATTTTCCTTTGGTATAAAACATCCCAGAGAGACTAGTCAAGACCTGCAAACATGCTGTGTGCAGTTTACCTGACATCACCCCTTAGGAATTCTGGGTATTGTAGTTCACATGTTTTTAAACAGCTCCCTCTCGCTGCCATTTTGGGGGCCACCAGGATACAAACTGTCCCTGCTCAGCTTTAACATGAACCCCCTCCCTCCCTCTCCTGCCACTCCAGTCCCGCCGTATCATCCTCTCACACACACGCCGCATCATAATTAGGCCATGTACCGAGTCCCCCGATAACGCGTACAGTTTATTTCTGTCTTAATTCGTTATCAGATGCATCGATCGCGCAGTGCGTCGACTGATCTGGGGCGGCTGTCTGGAGAGTGGAGATAAGCCACGTTATGTGTGTGTCTCTCTGCAGATCGCCCTGTGTGCCTCTGTAGGGTGGAGGAGGGTGTGTGTGTGTGTGTGTGTGTGTGTGTGTGTGTGTGTGTGTGTGTGTGTGTGTGTGTGTGTGTGTGTGCGTGTGTGTGTGTGCGTGTGTGTGTGTGCGCGTGTGTGCGTGTGTGTGCGTGTGTGTAGCTCGGGATTAGCACCTTATTAGCTCCGCAGCCTCGGCCTTTTTTAACAAGGCTGACACCTCGATGCCTGACAGACTAAAAACCAACAAACACTCCACAATAAGAGCTGAAGGTGTGAGACGCTACCTTTTTAACATTTGGAAAGGATGGACGGGTTCTCCATAGAGTTTGGGTTTTGATTTTATACAAGTACGTACAACGTGATTTATTGGGAAGGTGTATATATAGCATACTTCTTTTAAAGACATTTCACATGTCATGCCTACAAATTTGTGTCAATTACCGCCCCCTTCTCATTGCCGCTGGGAAGCCCTGCGCGTCAATCCATGAAACCTGCATTTAACGTTGTGAACCCGAACAAAATTACTTGGTTACTTGCCTTCTTAAACAGACATTTGTCCCTCTTATACTTTTACCTCATACCTTACTTCCTGTTTTTCTCCCGTCATAACTATTACAGCCACTAGAGGGCGCTGCCACTATAAGTAAGTAAGTAAGTGAATAAAGATTATTTCTAGAGCACATTTAAACACAATTTAAGCGGACCAAAGTGCTTTACAAAGAAGCACCAAGGTGCTGATAAAATCATACAAATGTTAAAATAAAAAAAATAAAAATGTATAAACGCAAATATAGGTCGTAATTGCAGCTTGAACAATCGACCTATGTGGGCTTTTTTCCGGGGAGGACAGTCAACCCTGCTGCAAACACCTGCAGCTTTAACCTTCACCTGATGACAAAAGCAAAAAGCATTTGTAAATACAAATACGTACAAACGTGTGGGCTTCTGTTATTTGTATACAGAAGGTACATACGTATGTTAATGACTAAAATGTTGGAGATAAAAGAATATTCAGGTTCCTTTGTTTAAGTTTTGCATAAAAGCAGAAGGTTGTTGAGTTGCTGACAATAGTTTACGTTTACGTTATATACAGAGGTACACAATCCAGAGTTACACTGATGTATGAAGAGGGAACCACGTATCTCTAAAAAAACTTTTTAAACTTTTCACGGTGTCAGAAAAACAGCCCAGTTTTCAGCTTTGGGACAATGCATTTTCCATCTGATCTAAGACTTTATTTAGCTTAAGAAGTACATAAAGAACCACTTAATCCTTTAGTTTATAACAAGCATTCAACGTCAACACCATCTGGAGATCTATGGCTGTCACAAGAGTCGCAATTACTTTGTCCACCCGAGGGCTTTGCTACTTGAACGTACGTTGCCTTTTTTTCATAGCATTTGTTGAAACGATGAAGATGCTCTCGTTCTTCTCAGGACAGTCTGAAAATCAGATGCTGAACTATCAAACTCAAACAACATATGTGTATGCCAAGTGTGCCCTCTGTCCCAGGGGTGTCGGACTGGGGGGGGGAAAGGGGACTGAGTACCCAGGGCCCTCATGTGAGGAGGGACCAAAAAGATGGTAGAATAAATAGCTGTGGATGCAGGGAGGGGCCCATAGAAAATGCCTTTCTACAGGTCCCAGAATTTTGTGCTACGCCCTGCACTGTCCCCCAAAATTACAACACTTCTGAGTTGATTTGAATGCACCATAAGTAAGCGACGTGCACGTTTCTCAGGTTGCGTCAGTTGATTGATAGACTTATAGGTATTAGCGATGGGGGGAAACATCGATACAGCCTAGTATCACGATATTTTCCATGGCAATACTGTGTCGATACACAGACGCCGAGTATTGATCTATTATTATATATTATTATATATTATATTATATATATGTTTGTTTGCTTGACAATCCCATTTTGCACCAATAAAATTTAAGTAAGGTGAACAAAACAGAGAAATTTATCTTTTTAGAAGTTTCCTTTTGGGGACGTAATTTGAAATTTGAAACTTAATAAATTGCAATATATCGCATAATATTGCAATATGTTTAAAATCGTGACGATAACGTATCGTGAGGCCTAATAGATATAGGCAATAATAAAATAATATATAACGAAAATGTATACAAAAATACAGGAAGGCAAGCTCATTTAAATATGCAATAATTAAATGAGAAATATTAGTGGCTGTCGAATGGGCCAAAGGCCACCAAATTTGGGCATTACGACCAAAAATGTCTCCTACACTTGTTGAATGGTAGCAGGTCTCCCATTGGGCGAAATGCGGCAGTTAAGCGGTTTATGGAAGTGTCTGTTTCCAATAATCATGAATGAAATGTAGTCTGGTTGGAGTCCGTGATTTGGAGAGACAAATGAGAGAGGATCTTTTCAATAAAAATCCTCCTCCTGATCAGTCTGTCCCCCTCACTTCTGAAATTACTGCTACGCCCCTCAATTGCGAAATCAAGCTATATAAGTAAACACACACACACACGGATGCACAGAAATGCCCAGTCAGTCCTATCTGATCGCAGAAGCTACATCTCCTGTGAGCCTGACACTGTTTACTCTGAACGTTCTCTCGCTGAGTCTTCATGTGCTAACCTGTCTTTTCTCCGGCCTGAGAATACCTCCATCTTTGAGGACGAGAGTGCGAGAGGGGGGGGGGTGGGCGGGGATCATGGCGGCCTCTGGGCTAACGACTGTGAATGGACTCCCATTAGGACTCTGTTATTGGGACTCCTTCATTAGCATCTCTGCTCATTGTCTCCCCACACAATGGCAACAAACAAAGCATTAACATGGAAATGGCTGAAATGTACCTAATTAGTTTTCTCTGCTGGTATTGTTAAGCATAATAAAGATAGGGTTAAACTGCTTTTCGGATCTGCCTGCGGACTGTCCCATCACATGTTACCCTTGGATGGTAACCCCCAAGGGGATTTGTGACCCCAGTAGAGTTGCAAAGATTAACCGATTAATCAGTTTAAGTCAAAAAGTAAAAATTCTCTGATGTCAGCTTGTTAAGTGTAAATGTTGTTCTAGTTTCTTCTCTCCTCTGTGACAGATAACTGAATATCTTTCAAGTCAAAAGACAAATGTGACTTAGGTAGTTTTACAAGCTTTTCAAAATGGCAGCCGTTTCAAGAAAAACCAAAATCTATCACTCTATCACTGAAGTTATTTCCATGATTCAGGGCTCGTCCCCAATCAACCCGTTCTCATTCTGAACTCGTAAAATAAGGACGTTTGGACAGTGGCTGTCAGTGGCTGTCAGCGTCTGATGCGACGTAAAAGGCGTCCTTCAGCGTACTTGTGTAACGCACCGGGGAGAGCAGCAGTTAGAGAGGATTTAGAGAGGAGTATGTAAGGGCGAATTTCACCATAAGGAGGTTGGTTGGGGGGTGGATGGGTCAAACACAGGACTTTCACCCAGGAGAGCAGGGTTTGCGTCCCGTTTGTCACGCCTGTTATAGTCACTTTTTTCTTTCCTCCTGTGTGTCACAGAACCGTACGCCCACCCACGACCCTTTCCTAAACCCAACCATCCCGTTCTTCCCGCGTGTAACGTAACCGTACGCCCACCCACGACCTTTTCCTTAACATAACTGCATCAAAAGAGACGGCAATAGTCCCGACCAAGCAGGTTTACTTATAGCGCTAAAGGGACAGCAATAGTCCCGACCAAGCACGTTTACTTATAACGCTAAAGGGACGGCGATAGTCCCGACCAAGCGCGTTTACTTATAGCGCTAAAGGGACGGCGATAGTCCCGACCAAGCGCGTTTACTTATAGCGCTAAAGGGACGGCAATAGTCCCGACCAAGCGCGTTTACTTATAGCCCTAAAGGGACGGCGATAGTCCCGACCAAGCGCGTTTACTTATAGCACTAAAGGAGACCTTTAGCGTCAATAAGAACGACAAAGGCACCTGACCAAACGTCCCTATTTTACGAGATGGGTGTGAGAACGTGTTGTCCCAATGGGTGGCTAAGTGATGGGATTTCTCTGCATGTAAACACACTGATTGTTGACAGAGTTGAAGGTTTAAAATTGCCTAAGTCACAAAGGCATTTATTCATAATAATTGTGTTATTAACAGACATTGTTATTAGTATGTCAATAGTCAATAGACAATAGTCAATATAACATTTTTGAGTGAAATTATTAATAAATATATATTCAGTATTTGGTTCAGTTTTCTGAAAAACGTGAAAAAAATGACTTAGGCCATTGTTTTAGGAAGGTGACGATACGTGGGGTAAAGTTTCCGGTAAATGCATCTGCTCTGCAACAGGTTTTTGTCGTGATGATGGGCGTTAGGGAGTGACCTGATCGTGGATCGGCGCCTCCGGGTAGCCCGCTACTCAGCAGCACTGCACTAAAGAGCAGGATTAGGCCTGTTCACAGGCTTTACTAGGATTTAATCTTTAATCCAAAACCATAATATAGACCGCACCTTCAGTGGAGCTCGCTCGTTGCAACATACGATAAAACCATAGCACAAACACTTGAGTGTCAGAGGCCACTCAAACAAAAGCTGTTTGTCTTAGGTCCCCGGAGCCTGGCGGAGTATGAAGTAACCACACAGATATTAAAGCCTGCAGGGATCAGAACTCTTCAGTATGATGAACATATGTCAGAAACGTCTCAAAATAAGTGACAAAAAACTAGAAAAAAACATCAAAAGCATCAAAGAAAATGCCAATAATGACAGAAAATGTGTCAAAAACATTGAATAAGGCAACAAGAACTTTATAAATAAAATGCCCACCAACCAGCTAGTGGATAGTAAGAGACAAAGTGTTTTAAGATTATATTTTGGGCATTTTGTTATATAGGACAGCTGAAGATGTGAAAGGGGAGAGAGAGAGAGGGGGAACGACAAGCAACAAAGGGCCACAGGTCGGAGTCAAGTCTGCGGCCGCTGCAACAAGGACTGAGCTTTTGTAAATGGGGCGCACGCTCTACCAGGTGAGCTAACTGGGCGTTCCGCAGCTTTAGATATTTTGTCTGTCACAAAGTATAGAAATTAATCTGGATTGCAGTGTTTGGTTCAGTTCTTTTAAAAATCCATGCGTTAACCCTCGTGTTGTCTTCCCGTTGACCGTGCAACTGTTTAGTTTTTCTGGGTCCAAATAAAAAATGTAAACTTTTTTTAACTTTTTGTCCCTTTTTCTGATGTTTGTCGATCTTTCTGCACTTTTTTGGACATTTTTTTTTTTTTGTTTTTGGGGGGGGGTTCTCCAAGTTTTTGAAGCTTCTTTTTCCAATTTCTTTTCTCCAGATGCTATACAATTGAATAAAGCACCAAAATTCAATGACAGTAGTGAACTGATCATTTATTTTAATTATGAAAAGCGTTTTATGGAACCATCCACGTTGAAATGAAAGAAAACCCATATTTCTGATGTAGAAACGTTTTTGAAAATGGGTCAAATTTGACCCCAGGACTACAGGAGCGTTAACCTGCCTTCTGACATCATAAAGTAGATGTTAAAAACGATCCTGCAGCTGCAGAATCAGCTGGTCAAACACTCACAGAAGTCAACACGCAGCCTGCAAATGAGCCGAAAACAGAAGCATGTGCTCAAGTGGAATCCTTTCTTCACTCTCTTGTTGCATCGCAGAGTGAAAGAAGCTGTGAAGAGCCAGCTTGTAAACACATGAGACATAATGGAGACTGATGGGAAGTTAACGATGAGCGTCCGCCACGTTAAAGTCACTGTTTGACAATGGAAGGAGGTCACACGCCGGTGTTTCCTTGTTAGTGTTTATTGTGAAGAGACATTTCACCTCCTAGTCACTAATTAGCAGCCTGATAGCATCAAAGACAAACTGTAAGCTGGAAAAACAAGTTTTGTTTCAATTCACAATATTAATCACGTATTTAAAACTGAGACTGTTTTACAATGTGTGCATTTTGCTGGTATGAGGACATGTTTTGTTTCAAACTAATCTATGTCGATGACGTTTGTTCAGGTGTTGCCGGAAGATCCGCCGGATGTCCCTCATTTTCAGTAGGATGTCCATTACCTTCCTTGCAGAGGCACAGTGGCTCTGTCCGGCACTTAGCACCGCTCAAGACGATTTTGATTGGTTTAAAGAAATGCCAATGAACCAGAGCACGTTTTTTTCCTTTTGTGGAGGCAGGTCTAGCAATGCAAGACTATGACTGAGTTAACATCAGTCACTTGCCCAAATTAAGTTTTTCTAACGATTCACTCTCTCTTTGTAGGGGTTTTTGTAGGGGTCAAAAAACATGAGCGGCATAAGAGCATAGGCGTAATTTATAGGGGGGGATATTGGGGTTACAACTCAAAACTCACAAGTGCAACAAACCTAGCCTGACAAGCCAGACCCACATCCAGATGTTGGGTCTGTGAACTCACCATTGATGGAGCTCAAACCGAGGGGCGGGATCAACGGTTGTCTTTCAAATTCCCTCTGTACGCAATAGGATAGCGCTACAACCAATCAGAGCAACGCTAGTTGGTAGATTCAACTTTAAACTCCGAACACATCTTCCTTTTTTAAGAATGACTTCAGTGCCATTCTTTGTTCTTTTCTCAAAGAAAAACTCTGCCGTCATTATGTTAAGCCCGCCCACCAACTCTATACACAATGTGATTGGCCTGACTAGAGTTTGGTTTTTCCAGCTTGCAAGCCAACGGAGAGTTGCTAGACGGACCCTGGCTGCAAATTACATTTGCTGCAACACATTGTTGCAGAAAAATTCACCAGAATGCAGGAAAAGAAGTGTTTGATGTGCTCGAATATTCAATAAAAAAAACTTTTTTAATTGAAATGTTGTTGAACACAAAGTTAAGCCCTAGCATAAGAGGAAATATTGAGAGGTATCTCAGCCAGTGGTGTAGTCTAGACACTAGACTACACCACTGATCTCAGCCAATCACAGTTAGTTTCCTCCCCTTTTTATTTCTGGCTCCAAAAACACACACACACACACACACACACACACACACACACACACACACACACACACACACACACTTAACCCAGTTTAACAGAGTGACATCATTACACATCCTCCATCAACACTCTCCGTGGTCATCAAAGCCGAGGGTTTTTTTTTCTCGTTGTCTCCTCCTCTCTCGCTGCTCTCAGAGCCGGAGCTCCTTTGGGGTAAAGGTGGAGGGAGTTTCCCAGCCTGCCTCTGTGCTGCGTGCCTCGGGGGTTAATAGGTGTTCAACCCTCCTATTATCCAGGAGCGTTTGTGAATTACCGACCGAGTGATGTTTACCACTGATATCATATATATGCTAATGTGCAGGCTTAATTGGAGAGGAGGGGCCGGGCGGGCGGGAGGGCGCGGGGTTGCGATCATGTGTAAAATTGATTTGTGATGGTTGATATTTGATGGACGGCAGGGGGGCTGCAGGGGGGAGGGTGAGGAGGGGTGGGGGGGTATTTCTGGTGCCACAAACTTCTTCTCCTGCTAAAAAATATCAAGTTCTTGACTGCAGAATGAAATAATTTCTTATAATGTGTACGAAACAGAGCACAGAGGACGATTTCTGTGTAAATTTGAAGGATTAATTGTCCCCCAGTTTGCGTAATTCAAGTATTTAAAGGTCAGTGTTTCTGCCGTGTCTCACTTGTGTTAATTAGTAATTGATGGTGAGAGAATTCTCCAAACAAACGTGCTTAATTACGCCATTAATAACCCCAGTTATAGTCACCGCAGAGCTGAGGGACGCCAGCCTGGCACCAATGCCACGCTGGGCTTTTCAGGGTCACATGCAAAATTTTAATTTAAAGAGAGATGACTAGTAAAGCACTTAACTGATGTTCTCACGTAATAGTTTAATGTCCACTCTGACTGATCCACAGACTTTAAAAGAAGTTTTCTCTTTGGACTAAATCTTCTTTCTTCTTCCAGCTCTGCAGATCCAAACTGAAAATCGCCCAAAAACCCAAAGTTTTCCACACGTTTTTCTCCGATGCTCAAACTGCCGAGTCTTAATGTGTAAATGGAGCATACTGAGACAAATATGTTTTACTTTGATAAGTTGAATTTCACTCGTGCTGCCAGCCGCTTGCTCGCTCATTGTGGCTCCAGCCGAAAGGTTTTTTAAGCCGGGCGTACGTGAGCCGCATGCCTAAACGTCTGCTGGCTTTGAAACAAACAGCCCCGCAAAACGCTTTAAGTATATTATCAGCCGAGTTCTTTTAGGAACGTATTGCTAAAGGAGCTTACCATTTAATTAATGTAACTTCAGCGAGATTACACCCGGCCCAGCCTTGTAAGCAGAGGCAGAGTCTTACTGACCTCCTATGCAAGGGCTTAAAGACACAAGAATGGCGTTTTTACTCAACTTTGATGGGATAACTAGTATAATCTTTCACAGGGGAAAGGGAGGAATAAAGTGTTTTAAACATAATACCCTTCCCAAAACTCTGAGTGGGCCTGTGTGTCGCTCAAGTGCCAACGCTGACACAGCACATCTCCTTTATGTTTTGTTTTTTGTCTTTTCATCAGGATTGACTTAAACATTTTTCAGGCCTGTTTAGCTGTGACGTGACGCAGAAATAGCAGCTTTCAGCAAAACGCGGAAACATATGGGGGCTTTTTTTTTTTAATTTCCATCAAGAAGTAATACATATACCAGCATACTATGTAATTTCATACTCCAATCAAAGTACATCTCCCACTAGTAACAGTATTCCTTTACTCTGCTTTTACATACACATCACCTCGCACAGTTTGACATACAAACCCACCCACTCGCGCTCGCACACACACACGTGCATGTGCGTGCGCACACACACACAGAGACACACACACACACAAACACACACATAGTGCGTCTCACTCTCTTTGTGGGGACCCGTCATTGACATAATGCATTCCCTAGCCCCTTACCCTAACCTTAATCATCACCACTAGATGCCTAACCTTAACCCTTACCCTCACCCTAACCATAACCTAATTCTAACCCTAATCCTAAAACCAAGTCCTAACCCTCAAACAGACCTTTAAAGTTGTGGGGTCCAGTATTTTGGCCCCACAAAGGTGTCGGGACCCCACAAGTATACTGTATTCATGGTTTTTGGATCCCACGAATGTAGTTAAACAAGAACACACACACACACACACACACACACACACACACGGTTTCCAGCTCACAGTCAACATACCTAGCCCTTATTTCTTAGCCATTTCATTTACAAGGCTTCATATATGTCCTGCCACACCTTGTTGAATTGTTGCCTTTTGTTCCGGTCTTCAAACATTAGTCCCTTCCATTGCTGTAGCGATGGGGCCTCTGTATCCTTCCAATACTGTAAAAAATTTTTTTTTATATATCAAAGAGGAGATAAGGACCATCCATCCAGTGGGGTACTTTAGCTGGTCTGTGTTTTGAAATATACTGCTGAAGACGGTGAATTCAATTTTGATTTTACAAGTGTTGGTCATCCATTTTTGGATCTCTGTTTTGTTTTTGAGCAAAATGTGCAGCAAGTTGTCATGGTTTTTAGGTTTCGTGCTTACTAAATACGTCTGTTGGGTTCTGATGACCCATTGTAATTCTCAGACTTTATAATTCAGCGATTAGTTGTCAACTATTAAATTAATCAGCAACTATTTTGGTAATCAATTAATCGGTTTGAATAATTTTTTTATGAAAAAAGGGGTTCAAATTCTCTGATTCCAGCTTGTTAAATATGAATATGTTCTAGTGTCTTCTCTCCTCTGGGACAGTAATCTGAATATCTTCTAGTTTCTTCTCTCCTCTGGGACAGTAATCTGAATATCTTCTAGTCTCTTCTCTCCTCTGGGACAGTAATCTGAATATCTTCTAGTCTCTTCTCTCCTCTGACAGTAATCTGAATATCTTCTAGTCTCTTCTCTCCTCTGTGACAGTAATCTGAATATCTTCTAGTGTCTTCTCTCCTCTGTGACAGTAATCTGAATATCTTCTAGTGTCTTCTCTCCTCTGACAGTAATCTGAATATCTTCTAGTATCTTCTCTCCTCTGTGACAGTAATCTGAATATCTTCTAGTATCTTCTCTCCTCTGGGACAGTAATCTGAATATCTTCTAGTGTCTTCTCTCCTCTGTGACAGTAATCTGAATATCTTCTAGTCTCTTCTCTTCTCTGTGACAGTAATCTGAATATCTTCTAGTCTCTTCTCTCCTCTGACAGTAATCTGAATATCTTCTAGTCTCTTCTCTCCTCTGGGACAGTAATCTGAATATCTTCTAGTCTCTTCTCTCCTCTGGGACAGTAATCTGAATATCTTCTAGTCTCTTCTCTCCTCTGGGACAGTAATCTGAATATCTTTGAGTTGTGGACAAAACAAGACATTTGAGGACGTCATCTT
>CM042317.1:40214778-40274778 GCA_023566125.1 Zingel zingel
ATGTGTGTGTGTGTGTGTGTGTGTGTGTGTGTGTGTGTGTGTGTGTGTGTGTGTGTGTGTGTTGATTTATTTTGATTGATTTAGTTTGAAGTCAGAAGGAAAAGGCTGCATCTTCCTGTTTGAACAAATCTCACAACGCAGCACTCTACTCGTCTGAAAATCTTCAAAATTAATTAATCCAACCGTCCGGTTAAAAGTCTCCAATGATGGATATCTTTTGTCACAATAAAGTGAGTTTGTCAAATCATCAGATTTAGAATCCCTTAAATACACTGTTTTCCAGAATAAAGGCATTTTATTAACATCATTTTAAAACGAGAAGAAATTGATAAATTAAGATTTATTTTTAGACTTTTATTGTGAAATCACAAGTCAAAATCCTTTCAATGTGCCTGTAATTCTTCACCTGAGTGATGCAGATGATAAAACAGGAGCCTTTAAATGTAGCATCTCCGTTTCTTTATATTTATTTGAATATTTCTTTTAGTTTGTTTTTGTTTTATTCTAATCCGTATTATGAGCTGAAATATTTCCTCCCCACTGGGGGAACTTAGTAAGCACTTAAACACACTGTTTTCCAGAACAATGGTAATTTTAAATAAAAGAAATGCACAAAATTATTTATTTTTTAGTTATTTTTAGACTTTTATTATGAAATCACAAGTCAATTTCCTTCCATCGTACCTGTAACTCTTCACCTGAATGATGCAGATGACAAAACACACATCATTCAGCAGTCTTTAAATGTAACATCTTCCTGTCTTTTAATTTCATTTGAATATTTCTTTTAGTTTTTAATTCTTTTTTCTGATCCATATAGCCGAGCTGAAATATTTCCTCCCTGCAGGAATGCTTCTCCTCAGACGCCGAGCGTGTCCTAATGGAGTTAGTTCAGCCATTAGGCGAGCAGATTGATTCATTACGCTAATGTGAGTCTAACCCTGTTGGCCCTGTTGAAATGCGTGCAATATGACACTCCTCAAATTTGTTCTAACACATGCCCTGGGGAGCCAAACAGAGCCGCTGCTAATGGGGGAGGCGGAGACAATTATGCAGAGAAGAGCTGACTGTCAACAGATATTAGGACAATATCTCTCTGTGTGCTATCAGCGGGCCACCGCCTCCTCCGCAAACACAACCAGCTCTCAGCTGCTCAGGGTGCTGACTGAGGAAAAGAACCACTGGAGGACGAGAGGGGGAATATTTTCCCAGCTGAAAAAGCAGAAGTGTCCTTCCTGTTTGCATGTTTCATTAGTGTATTTTAACACCAAGTTAGGGCTGTCAAACGATTACATTTTCTTAATCGCGATTAACCGCATGTTTTATCACATGATTAAAATTCTATTATTTGGCATTTCAGAACTGTTTTTAAGTCCATATTAACAATGGAAAGCCATTCTTACCAGAGGATCTTGATTGGGAATCAAATTAATGCAAAGAAAGTTACTTTATTAACTTGATTTTAAGATTTGTATTTGTTTATTATATATTTAATCTAGTCACACATTTGAATCTAGAGTCAATATTAGGGTTGGGTATTGTTTGGTTTGGATACCGGTGCTATAGCGGTACTTTTAAAACGGTACCGGTGCCTTAACAGTGCCTGAACCGATACTTGTTAAGAAAGTTACAAAAAAGAACGGTACTTAACAGTTGGCGACATTAAAGAACGGCTTGTTTATTGCTAAGGCCATATGAATTGAACGCACCGTCTGTGTTTTTCCGACAACAGCAGCTGGAGATTGTTACATCCCGGTGTTGAATCCTCTACAGTGAAATACAGTCAAACTTTACACCGTTTAGAGTTAGCTGTCAGCATTATAACCGTGTTTAATCCAGCTAGTAGCTAGCGGTAGGCTAAAGTTAGCTGCTGTCGAGTATAGTGTTAACTAACTAGCGGTAGGCTAACCTTAGCTGCTGTCGAGTATAGTGTTAACTAACTAGCGGTAGGCTAACGTTAGCTGCTGTTGAGTATAGTGTTAACTAGCTAGCGGTAGGCTAACGTTAGCTGCTGTTGAGTATAGTGTTAACTAGCTAGCGGTAGGCTAACATTAGCTGCTGTAGAGTATAGTGTTAACTAGCGTCCCGTGTAGCGGTGTGTGTGTGTAGCCTGTATCGTCTGTTTCAGAGCATCAGAGAGAAGAGCAGACATATCAGCGGCTCCAGAATGAGGCACCGAAATCCGCGTTGCTATTCCTGCAGCAGGATGTGTTACGAGGAAGTACGGCAAAATAGTCGCCTGTTAGGCACGACGCAAAGCCGAGTGAAGTGAAAATAAATTAATAAATGGCGGCATGTGATTAATACGATGAAAAAAAATGTACGCATTATGCTCGACCCTTAATCACATCGCGATAAACGCGTTAATGCTGACAGCCATACTTATTATACCTTGCTTTTAATTATGTATTTATTCATTCTACTTGCAGCTAGATGTGTTTGCATGATTTTTTTACTGGCCCTTCCAACCCAGCACTTATAGGGTATTTTGTTTGTATGTATGTAACTTGACACTTGTGTTTTTAAATTATATTATTATGCATGATTTTAGCACTTATTTCAGCCTTTCTGTTATACCTCCAGTTACTTTTTTGTCTAATTTTACTTATCTATGTTGTCATTATCCCTCTCTTTCTTCTCTATACTTACCTTTCTCCTTTCTATCCTTAGTCCCATTCCGGTTAACCTTCACAAACACTTTGGCGCCCCTTCCATCCCCTCCCAAAATGTAAACCCGGACCTCAACACAGCCCGAGACCCGTTCTTTTTCCTCTGTCCTTTGGTCCAGTGGATGTGCCTCGCCTGGGGTTCGTACCCGTGTCCCCCGGGTTCAGAGAAAAAGAGTTGCCTATACACTACCAACCCATCTGCCCACTGCTCAGTAGAAGCCCTTTTGACACCCCTCATACCTCCATCTACCTTTTTTCCCTCAGATCAATAGGCCAGTGCCATAGAATTACAACCCGTAACCACAAACTCTAACCTTAACCCAACCTTAACCATTACAGTAACCATTACACTAACCATTACTGTAACCATTACAGTAACCACTTTTGTCGACACTTTTTTCCACATTTTTAACCACTTTTTCCGAGTTTTTTGCTGATGTTTTTGTCGCTTTTTTATGTTGGCTAAGGAACTTTTTGGTGACTTTTTTAGGCATTTATGTCGACCACACTGTAAGTGAGAAGACTGTATAAAACATGTCAATAATCTTTACATGTCTGGCCCTTGATGTGATTCTCATTTCCAGTGTGGCCCTTAGTGAAACTGAGTTTGACACCCCTGCATTAGACTAACCATTAGACTAACCATTAGACCAACCATTAGACCAACCATTAGATTAACCATTACACCAACCATTACAGTAACCATTAGACTAACCATTACAGTAACCATACACCAACCATTAGACTAACCATTAGACCAACCATAAGACCAACCATTAGAGTAACCATTAGACTAACCATTAGACTAACCATTAGACCAACCATTAGACTAACCATTACACCAACCATAAGACTAACCATTAGATTAACCATTACACCAACCATTAGACTAACCATTAGACTAACCATTAGACTAACCATTACAGTAACCATACACCAACCATTAGACTAACCATTAGACTAACCATTACAGTAACCATACACCAACCATTAGACTAACCATTAGACTAACCATTACAGTAACCATACACCAACCATTAGACTAATCATTAGACTAACCATTAAAGCTGTTTCATGCTTCTTGCTTTCGGAGCGGTGATATGAAGTAGAGTAAAAAGTAAAATATTTCCCTCTGAAATGTTGCAAAGTACACATTCACATGTTCCGGCACCGCCGACGTTGGATCCGGAACCTTTTTTATTGGATCTTGGATATATTGGATGTTGTTATCTGTCTTGTTAGTCTTTATTCCCCATTGAAGTTCCACAAAAATCTTGTGTTTGCATTTCGATGCGTTTTGAGGTGAATTTTCGGGGTAAGACAGAGGGGGGAGAGGGACAGAGGGAGGGGAGGCACTTCAAGTGACACATGCGCTTGTGCTGGTTGAGATTGCTGTTAGCCTTGTTTCACTCAGGGGGAAAATGTCAAAAAGACAACAAAGTTTGCTTAACTTGTTCAAATACGCTGGCCAGTCGGATCCCAAACAAGCAAAAATTTCCGCCGATCAAGAATGTGGAGACATTACATTTCGTACCGATGCAGTGCATGTTCAGAAATAAATATAAACATTGCCCTGATGTGCACACAGCGTTGTTTAGGTTTTTTTAGTCAGAGAAGCTATGTAGGCAGTGTCATTTTTTTTTGTTCCGTTACCTCCAACCCCCGTTTTAAGTCGTCCGATCCACCCTCCCTCTGCGCTCCGGGACCTCCCACTTTACAAATTAAGCACGGAGTACAAGTACCTCAACATTTGTACTTAAGTGTAGTACTGGAGTAAATGTACTTAATTACATTCCACCACTGCTCTTTATTTATCCCACCTCTCCCGTTTTTTTCCCCCATCTGAAGCTGCAGAGAGAGGAGGGAAGAGGCGTCTGCAGCGAGCCTCCAGAGATAAGGCCTGCTGTTGTGGATGTGGGGGTGGGTGGTCTTATTTACCTGAAGGGGCTTTCAGCTCCCTGCGGGCCGCCACTTTACATTGTGTCGTCCCCCCTGCCCAGGCTGCTCTGTCAACACTCATCCTGAGTCAACGGCCTCATGCACCAGGACCGGAGGAACATATGGTCAACAGGGCTGGGACAATATGCTTTTGTCCCGATTTGATTCTTTCCCGATTCATGGGTGCTGATTTGATTTGTATTGCGATTTTCAGTTATTAGACTTTTAGTTTTTATACTAGACTTTAGTATCACCAGGGGAAATGCTTTGTCACAATCACACTGTTGACAAAATGTGGTGAAAGGAGCTCAAACATGTAGATTGCATGTTGTGGCTGTGGCTACAGCTACACTACTAGGTTTTCATTTTCAAGCAGCTTTTTGAGACAAAAATGATCTCCATCCATACAAGAGTTTTAGCTCCAGTGTCAAAACTAATCTCCGTCCATAGTAACATGTCAACAACACATATTACATGACCATTTACACATTTTATAGGTATGTAAGCTACCTAACCGATAAGACTGACTGACAGACGTGCGTCCTCGTTTTCAAAGGTCTCCGTTTGTGTCCGTCCAGACTACAAAGCAACCCCGGAGTTGTCAAACGAAAACAGGAGTAGCAGAGTTTCCAAATTTCTCCGTTTTAGTAGTGTGGACACGAGGCGTAAACATAGCAAAAGATATTAGTTTTCAAACCATTTTTAAACGTAATTGTGAAGATGTATTTTCATTTGTATTTAGTGCTAAACCACAAATGTTAGCATGCTAACAGGTATGTAAAGGGCCATCCACACCAAGAACGATAACTATAACTATGATGATGTGAGCTTCCACAATGCTGAGTGATAACGTTCTGCAAACAGCGAGGTCAAGCACACACTGCACGCTCCAGCTGATAATAGTGTTGGGCAAGTTACTTCCAAAATGTAATACACTATAGATTACTAGTTACTGTCATTTGAGAGTAATTAGTTATATTACAATATCACTGTCTCTGAATTGTAATGCTTGACACTACTTATGCATTACTTTTGAGTAACTTTCACCAAAATAACAGGGGAAGTTTCACAAGAATTTCACCACCGGTTCAATAAAGTCTTTTCCACTTTAATACATCATAGAATATTCATAATATTTTGTATAATTAATATATGCAGAGTAACTAAAGCTATAAAAACACAGAAGTAAAACGTACAATAGGCAAGTAGGAGAAAATGAAAATACTCAATTAAGTAACGTAAGTACCTTACAGTTGTAGTGAAGTACGGAATAGTTACTTCCCACGGCTGATAAAATGCAATAATATAAATACGTGTAGCAAGACTAAACATGAATTGCCGACATGTTTATATCTGTCAGCAGCTCGGACACACTGCTGTCCGCGCTGACGTACCGTCACCTGTTGGGACACAGATGTTGTCCGTACCCATGGGCGTAAATCTGATCTAACAGTAGGGGGGGACAATAAACATAACATTTCTGTAGATCTTCAATATTAACGCTAATATCAGTTCACACACATAACGTTAGGCTTATCGCCATGGTACGTTAGTTGTAGTGGGTGCATTTCTATCCAACAAGCTATTAAACAAGCTAGCTAACGTTACATTATATTACACTAACATAGCGAACTTTTTTGTCATAACTAATTCATTAATTACTCAGCATCATTTTTATTTGAGAAAAGAACAACTTCATCTGATGTTTAATGTGAATAGGACAGCCTTGAACGCCTACTTACTACATTCCTGTCACTACCGATGGGACTGTGAGTCTACCTATGATCCTAACGTACAGCAGGCAGTGGACCAAACCACTGTGAGGAGAGGGAGGGGGGACTCAAAATGATTCTAAACTTAAAAAGCATTTTTGGGGGTTTGTATTGTTTTACTACTTACACAGATATTTTAAGTATACATCATTATGTTATTTACAATACACAGCATTGTTTTAATGATATTTATAGGGGGGGACAACCCTTAGAAGGGGGGGTCCTGACCCCCCCGACCCCCTGGGATTTACGCCCATGTCCGTACCTGTTGGGACACAGATGTTGTCCGCACCGTCACCTGTTGGGACACATATGTTGTCGGTACCGTCACCTGTTGGGACACAGATGTTGTCCGTACCGTCACCTGTTGGGACACAGATGTTGTCCGTACCGTCACCTGTTGGGACACATATGTTGTCGGTACCGTCACCTGTTGGGACACAGATGTTGTCCGTACCGTCACCTGTTGGGACACAGATGTTGTCCGTACCGTCACCTGTTGGGACACATATGTTGTCGGTACCGTCACCTGTTGGGACACAGATGTTGTCCGTACCGTCACCTGTTGGGACACAGATGTTGTCCGTACCGTCACCTGTTGGGACCCAGATGTTGTCCGTACCGTCACCTGTTGGGACACAGATGTTGTCGGTACCGTCACCTGTTGGGACACAGATGTTGTCCGTACCGTCACCTGTTGGGACCCAGATGTTGTCCGTACCGTCACCTGTTGGGACACAGATGCTGTCCGTACCATCTCTGGTTCTGGCTCTGACCACGGGAACAGTGACGGGACAGCTCGCTTCAACGCAGCGTAATAACTCCTGAAAACAATGTCCATCTCGCAAATGTATCCGTCTCTGCAGTCATCTCAACCATTGAATATAGCAACAGGAAATAATACTCACGATTTTTTTTTTCCTGTGAAGAAATGTGAATTCTTAAAAAAACAAAACACTACTAAATGTTGCGTTAAAATGCGTTTTAACTCGCGTTAATGAGATTGTTACGGGTATAATATGACTGACATTTAATTAGTAATGCGTTATATTACTGCGTTACAGCAAAAAGGAATACATTACTCTAATTGCATTACTTTTGTAACGCATTACTCCCAACACTGGCTGATAATAATACATCACAGCAGACGTTGCGACGTAAGATTACAGGAATGTCTGTAGTAAAAGCCCACATATTTGTGAACTCGGGTACATATTATGAACCCAAAAAATCTGACTGGCGGTCCCCGGGGAGCCGACACCGCTGCCTTCTCCAGGAAACAGCCATATCTTGTCATGAACACTTAAGCCTGTCAACGATAGATAGAAAAATATAGAAGTTATCTCACATTAACGTTTTCTTCTTCATTGGCGCCTATGGCGAGGAAAAGGCTTAACATGGTTTAATTGATTGATCAGTGATTACCAAATTTCTCTCTCAGTTTGCTCCTCAGAACCACTGAAAACTGTCAAAATACACTAAACCACTTTCCCCATTTCTGATTCTGATTGGCTGTCAGTGTCTCTCTCCACCGTGCCATGTTGTAAACTCAGATGGATTCTGATTGGCTGTCAGTGTCTCTCTCTCTCTAACGCGTAATGTTGTAAACTCAGATGGATTCTGATTGGCTGTCAGTGTCTCTCTCCGCCGAGTCATGTTGTAAACTCAGATGGATTCTGATTGGCTGTCAGTGTCTCTCTCCACCGTGCCATGTTGTAAACTCAGATGGATTCTGATTGGCTGTCAGTGTCTCTCTCTCTCTAACGCGTAATGTTGTAAACTCAGATGGATTCTGATTGGCTGTCAGTGTCTCTCTCCGCCGAGTCATGTTGTAAACTCAGATGGATTCTGATTGGCTGTTAGTGTCTCTCTCCGCCGAGTCATGTTGTAAACTCAGATGGATTCTGATTGGCTGTCAGTGTCTCTCTCTCTCTCTGCCGCGTAATGTTGTAAACTCAGATGGATTCTGATTGGCTGTCAGTGTCTCTCTCCGCCGAGTCATGTTGTAAACTCAGATGGATTCTGATTGGCTGTCAGTGTCTCTCTCTCTCTGCCGCGTAATGTTGTAAACTCAGATGGATTCTGATTGGCTGTCAGTGTCTCTCTCCGCCGAGTCATGTTGTAAACTCAGATGGATTCTGATTGGCTGTCAGTGTCTCTCTCTCTCTGCCGCGTAATGTTGTAAACTCAGATGGATTCTGATTGGCTGTCAGTGTCTCTCTCCGCCGCTTCATGTTATAAACTCAGATGGATTCTGATTGGCTGTCAGTGTCTCTCTCCACCATGCCATGTTGTAAACTCAGATGGATTCTGATTGGCTGTCAGTGTCTCTCTCTCTCTCTCTGCCGCATAATGTTGTAAATTTAGATGGATTCTGATTGGCTGTCAGTGTCTCTCTCTCTCTCTCTGCCGCATAATGTTGTAAACTCAGATGGATTCTGATTGGCTGTCAGTGTCTCTCTCTGCCGAGTCATGTTGTAAACTCAGATGGATTCTGATTGGCTGTCAGTGTCTCTCTCCGCCGCTTCATGTTATAAACTCAGATGGATTCTGATTGGCTGTCAGTGTCTCTCTCTCTCTCTCTCTGCCGCATAATGTTGTAAACTCAGATGGATTCTGATTGGCTGTCAGTGTCTCTCTCTGCCGAGTCATGTTGTAAACTCAGATGGATTCTGATTGGCTGTCAGTGTCTCTCTCCGCCGAGTCATGTTGTAAACTCAGATGGATTCTGATTGGCTGTCAGTGTCTTTCTCCGCTGAGTCATGTTGTAAACTCAGATGGATTCTGATTGGCTGTCAGTGTCTCTCTCCGCCGAGTCATGTTGTAAACTCAGATGGATTCTGATTGGCTGTCAGTGTCTCTCTCTGCCGCGTCATGTTGTAAACTCAAATGGATTCTGATTGGCTGTCTGTGTCTCTCTCTAACGCGTAATGTTATAAACTCAAATGGATTCTGATTGGCTGTCTGTGTCTCTCTCCGCCGAGTCATGTTGTAAACTCAGATGGATTCTGATTGGCTGTCAGTGTCTCTATTGTTCATCAAATTGCTCTGAAAGTGATCCCAACGATATCGTTCTCCACTGTCGTTGTCGTTTTCTTAGAAAAATCTAAAAAAAGGAGAAAACAATGAGCCCTAATGTTCCTTTTGAAAGATCATACCATACCAAACATCGGCCTCTATTTATTTGTTTTAGTATAATGAAAAATCAAATTTTCAGAGATTTGAAACATGATTTAATCAGATGACGCACCACAGTTCATTCATACTTCCTGATACATTGTACTTTTAAGTTTGTAATAGTTCTTAATTATATAACATAAACATAACATAACTTTGACAACCACATATTGAAAAAAAACTCTCTGGGTTGTTTGCATTTCTTTAAACCAATCACAATCGTCTTGGGCGGCGCTAAGCTCCGGACGCAGCGACGGTGGCTCTGAAAGGAACTTCACAAAAGAAAACGCCACAAACAATATTAAATGAAGTTAACTGTTGACACAATACAGTAACGTGAGCTATTTAAATCAGATGGATACATGGTTGAACCTCAGTTGCTCTTACCAGTGTATTGCCGTGCATGTGTACTTCGTTGTTTCCTGCCCTGTTTGCTCATTTGTGCGACAAGGAAGGGGGGGGGGGGGGGTAGCAGTCAGTGTCCAGATTGCGCTACATCTGCTGTTTTTCGGCGGCGTGGCGAGGTCTGGCCGCCACGCCGCGCAGGTGCTGGTCCTTCCCCCCTGAAGGCCACATTCTTCTAAAGCCATGTGCTGCCTGAGCAAACGGCGCTTCAGAGCAAAGGCCTGTCCCCACCGCTGACTGGCCACTGCCCCGGCAACATGCATTGTTGCTCTATGCAAATGGGCTCACACGGGGACAGAGGCTCGGGGAGGGGGTATCCTGAGCTCAGGAGCCGGGATAGAGAAACGGAGGCCGGGGGCCAATAAATGAAAGTTTGCCTTAAATCCTCGGGATAATAGAGGCAGAGGTTGGGGCCGAGCCTCGAAGCCGAGATAAACAGAGGGATTACTTCTCGGTTTTGCATCACTCACTCTCCTCTGGGTGGCCCTTAACCGTCGGGAAAGCAAAGAGCGGAGAGCGGGGGTGGGGGGGGTGGCGAGAGAAGAAAAAAAAAACGTTTAACGCATGGACATTCACACAGCACATAGGGGGGAAAGAAGTGAGCCTAATTCCATCAAAGACTGAGAAATTAGCAATTAATTTATTCCAACCTCCCCGCCCCTGCTCCTTTTCTATTTTCAGCCCAATTGTTGGTGAGTTCTGCAACATCTGGTCCAGAACAGCGACTGTGCTTGGCGACCGATGCTCCCTCCATTAACGTAGAAAGGCAGAGAGAAAATCTTTCCCACTTTTCTTTTTTTTCATTCGTTTCTTGTCCGTGGGAGATTAGTTTGGTACGATGTGAAAAGTAATCATTAAAAATGTTGCTCTTTTTTTTTTGCAGGCCATGCATAACCACACGCCGGGCAGCGGCCTTTATTTGCAATTGTAATTTAAAGAATAATTAAAGAAGTTAAATGACTCCGTAAATGTAGAACAACTCGAGTCTTTGTGCTCAAGGGTGCATGAACCTGCGCCTTATGGCTGGTTGCTCCGATAAACTCGGTAATGAAAGAATGTAGCGCCACGCTAATGACAAATTTTTGAAGTGTTTTGGATTTGCTCACTCTCCTGTCCTCGGCTCCGATGCCTGACCTTAATCTGGGCGGGCCGCTGAGGACCAGGAGCCACGGTGAAGCCTTTTTTTAACACTCATGTTGTCCTCGGGTCAAATTTGACCCCTTCTTCGAAGTTTTATATCAGAAATATGTTTCTTTCAACCAAATTTCCCCAAAATTACCATGCAACACTAAAATAAAAATTGATGATCACTATTTGAATGGTATACCCGGGTCAAAATCTGCGATAATACATAAACATATGTTCCTTTGATCTTAACTATTAGCCAAAATGAAAAATTAGGCATAATTTCATGTAAAACGAGTGGTAATGAGTTGGAATCAGTTCAGTTCAGTTCAGTTCAGTTGTACTTTATGCTTTATAAACAGGCAAACCAAACCAGGGCAATTTTGGTTGATGGGAAGACAATACGAGGGTTAACCATAACCAAAAATGTTTTTGCTTTGTTTAATCGTTTAGGGAGGAAGAGACTGACTTAAGCAAAACTCCAGCATGTAAACACATCCTTATGTGATTCAGGATGAGGGAAAGCAAAGACGCGTTCAACGACCAAAACGGGCACAAGGGTTTTAAAAAGCAGCACATATTTTTTACGGAGTGAAATTTCGCTTTGACCGACACAAGATCCATTTCAGGGCTGCAACTTAGGATCGTTTTCATTGTCGATTGATCTGTTGATTACTTACTACTTAAGTCTCTAAAATGTCACAAAATGTGGCTCGGTGTTTCCCAAAAAGCCCCAACATGATGTCCTCAGATGTCTTGTTTTGTCCACAACTCAAAGATATTCAGTGTATGTCAGTCATAGAGGAGAGAAGATACTAGAACAATATTCACATTTAACAAGCTGGAAACTGAGAATTTTGACTTTTTGAACTGATTAATAGATTATCAAAATAGTTGGCGATAAATGTAATAGTTGACAACTAATCGTGTGTGATTCAGGATGAGGGAAAGAAAAGATACGTTCAACGACTAAAAGGGGCATAAAATGTAAACCCTCCTGTTGTCCTCGGGTCAAATTTGACCCATTTTCAAAGTTTCTACATCAGAATTTATTATTTGGGATTCTTTCAAGCAGATTGCTAAAAAATGTCACGGCTGGTTCCATAGAAACGCTCTTTTCGAGTATAATTAATGATAAGTTCACTACTTTAATTTTGGGTGTTTTATTAAATTTTTTATAGGGACGCTAGAGTATGATGCGTAAATATCTCTTTCACTCTGTTCCTCCCTCTCTCTCATGGGCTAAAATATAAATTTCCTAAGTCATATTAACTTCATTGCTCGCTTTTAATGCAAAGTGTACAACTGTTCATTTTTGCAAATGACAGTCTGACTCATTAAATGGTTTCAGTTAAGATCAGTAGTTCATAAATGTATATTTTTAGACTATCATTCAGTCTGTTTGCTAATATCTTCCACGCATTTTCTCACGTTTTTTAATTTTTAATTTTTTATAGAGGACGAGCATTTGGAGAGTAAAAATTAAATAGTTTCAAAACGGTATCCTAACTAAAAGTTTGACACACATACCAATCTGTGATTCTCTCAACATACTGGATGTTCCTCTAATTTTAACTTTTCAGTCAAAATAATTCATAATTTCAGCTTTTTTTTAATTGAAAAAAATAGGTATAATTTCATATAAATGAGGTTTATTGGTCATGAATTCCAAAAATCAGTATTGGAAAAAGGGACTAAAAAAAAGGGTTGATTTCCGGGATTTTTATCTGGGAGGACAACACAAGGGTTAAAAAGCAGCACATATTTACGGAGTGAAAGTTTGCTTTGACCAACACGAGATCCATTTTAGAGCTGCAATCTATGATTGTTTTCATTGTCGATTGATCTGTTGATTATTTCCTGGATGAATGAGTTGTTTGGTCTCAAATGTCACAAAATGTGGATCGGTGTTTCCCAAAGTCAGTGGTGTAGTCTACGTGATACGCAGGTATACGCAGTATAACCACTAAGAAAGCTCCAGGATTTCCATATACACACTTAACAATGCCCAATGACACGCAACAACATACTTTCCAATATATTGTTGACATATTTGAAATTGTCATCTGTGTTTTTCTTTTTTTGCATAGGCTAAATAAAGGTATTTTAGCCGTGAATTGCTGCGTAAAAGTGCATCAAAATTCAGGAAATTAAGTCTTTGACGCTGAAAATGTCCCTTGGGAAGGACACCCAGACCACCCCCCTCCCTCCCAAACATATACATATATAGTACAGTATACCCACTTTAATACATTAGACTACACCACTGCCCAAAGCCCCAAGATGACGTCCTCAAATGTCTTGTTTTGTCCACAACTCAAAGATATTCAGTTTACTGTCACAGAGGAAAGAAGTAACTACAACAATATTCACATTTAACACGCTGGAATCAGAGAAATTTGAATGACTCAAAAAATGACTCAAACTGATTAATAAATTATCAAAATTGTGAATTGAAAACTGGTCAAATTTGACACGAGAACAACAGGAGGGTTAAATGTGAATATTGTTCTAGTTATTTTCTCTCCTCTGTGACAATAATCTGAATATCTTTGAGTTGGAGACATAACAAGACATTTGAGGACGTCATCTTGGGCTTTTTGGGAAACACTGATCCCCATTTTTTTTTACCATTTTCTGAAATTTTATAAACCAAACAACTAATCAATTAATCAAGAAAATAATCGGCAGATTAATCAACAATGAAAATAATAGTCTCTGGTTGAGTTAAATTTCTGTGTTCAACCAAATAAAGAGAAAATGAAGCTTTTATTTTGAAGGCCACAATTGTTCGATTAACTGTAAACAAGCTGTTGGTGTTAGCTGGGCTAGCTGTTGTTTTGTGTATCCAGACTGCAGTTCTCAAACTGAACAAATACAACCACAAAGTTGGTAAAATAAAATGAAGAAACAAAGCGTTGTTTCTTTACTTTTTTAGGGGGAACGAGGAGTTTAAACCTCTGGATGAAAGAAGATTTCTCTACCAGTTTAGCTAGTTAGACTAGCTAACTTCAAGAGCAAAGATGAAGCCACAGGTAATGTAATCCACGCAAACTGGGGCATTATAATTTGTCTTTTATCCTAATTTAGCCTTTTTTATTGGCTAAAAGCAGTTCTGGCCAAGGGGGTAAGCGAGCATCTGGAAAGCGTACCTCCAATGGAGACATTGTAGGCTAACAAGCCATCACCCGCTGTTAGCATCCCATTGACTCCCATTCATTTTGGTATCACTTTGACAGCGAATAACTTTACATCTGAAGAGTTTAAAGACTCTATTTGTCCGTTGTTTATTTCTAAAGAAAGACGACAATGTATAAAAGGCTCCATTACCTTGTAGCTCACGTTATGGCTCCGTAGCAGACGTTCTTATAAAAATAGGCTAACGATTGTGTCATAACCACGCGACTTTCTGTCGCATAGTAGAGGAATTACCGTATAGTACAGGAGAAGCTCGCAGGCAGTTTGGACTTCCATTAGCTGTTTAAGTGTAATTACTAATGTTAACTATCATGTTAGTGATCAGTAATTAGCCTGTGCCTATGTTATCTCCTTACATATACCTACGCTCTCCGTCTCTGCTAGATTGGGAATGATTGAGATTTCTCTTGGCACAGCTACCAGAAGACTTCCAACTTTCAGACAGGTTGCTCACGTCACATCTACGTCTTCAAGCTCAGTTCAGCCATCACCGGAAAAGTGACTTCACTGGTCTCCGTAGAAATATATGGCATCCCTTTGTCCATTATTTTACTGTCTATGGTTCTGCCCACCCAAGTGCACACTTACCCTGCAGCTACAATTGGGCAAGCTAGTGCTCTTTGTTCCACTTTCTGTGCCATCTCCAGTTAGCTAACTTACTAAAACTTGCCAATTTGACAGCACAAATCCTTAAAATTCTGTTTAAAAATGTGACAATAGCACAGCAGACACACTACTCATAACATTAGTGATTCCTCCGTTCAAATGAAGTGTCTCGGTGAGTCTGCGTGCACAAAACCAAAGGTTCATTATTAAAGCTTTAGTGAGTAACCATCTTCTATTAATGAACGTCCGTTACATTCAAGCCATTGCCAAAATGAGTTGATACAAAGCTTATTAAGCCTCCAGCTCCACAAATCTCTCTTTGTATTTCTCAGTATGGCAGTGTTTACAAAATGGTGTCGTTCGGCGACTTTTATGCACAGAAGCTCGAGTGATGCGTTTTACGTCACCGCTGGGAAAGAACAAGAGCAACGATCAGCTTTGGAGACAAAAGGGACATAAACACTCTGGGAGCGTGCCTATGTTCCCACATTTCAAAGATTCTTTTCAAAATTAGGCCCTATGTTCGCCTAACCCCTAACCCATCCTATTCCTAACCCTAAACCTTGAAGGTAAATGTAGGAACACAATACCTAATTTGAAAATGTCCTAGAAATGTGGGAACATAGGGTCTAATTTTAAGAAAAATCTTATAAATGTGGGAACATAGGGCCTAATTTTAAGAAAAATCTTATAAATGTTGGACCATAGAGCCTACTTTTAAGAAAAATCTTAGAAATGTAGGACCATAGGGCTGTGGGAACATAGGGCTGACCCCAACACTACAAGATAATGACCTCTTCTGAAGAGTCCATCATGTTTTTAAGTCCTCAGTGTCCTCCTTGGCTACTAGCAACTGTGTGGTGGGGGGGATGAGGGGTGGTGCATGGTCACCGAAGGCTTGCATCATGTGGATGCAACAACAGTGTTGTTGTCATTACTTAGAATTCCTCATGGGGTTACAGAAACTACTCACTACAGCTTTAATATTACGAGTTACCCAAGTCGAGTCAAAATGTCCGCCCTGAGAAAGGTCTGTTGAGCCAACGGCAGACCACACCTTCGTGCTTTGGGTTCAACTTTCGCGGACTCCGGTGGTCGTCAGGGGGGACTTGCACAGGAGGCTTGGACCCCATCATAACTGCTTGCACTTCTTTTTATTTATTTTTTCAAGATAATTTTTTGGGGCTTTTCCATTTATTTGATAGTGGCAGTGGATAGACAGGAAAGGGAGGAGATAAAGTTGGGATGACACGCAGCAAAGGGCCACAGGTCGGATTTGATTTGATTGGGCCGATGCAAAGGACTCAGTCTACATGGGGCGCACGCTCTTACTGGGTGAGCTCGAGGACGCCCCAATTTCATGCACTTCTAGTTAATATTACTAGTTACACAAGTCAAGTGTTTGACAAGTTCAAATGTTCGCCGTGAGAAAGGTCTGTTGAGCTAACGTCAGATATTTTCTGCCCTACAGAAAAACACGTAGACCAAAACACAGTTTGCATCCAAACAAAAAACAGTCAGCGGTCCAGTTCCCCAAATGATTGGCATTTCATTGCTAAAATTAAGTTCAGTAAGCAATTCTTCAGTTCGTCTGCATACAATTTAGAGTGTACACAGCCCGAGATTTGAGAACCGATTTGAGACACAAAACTACAACTTAGCTTTTTGTCATTTTTACTTTATTTCATCCATTAGCAGCCATTAGCTCACCGAGCTAATACAATGCATTGGCTACTTTTAATTCTTTGGCATTGCATATCTACATTGAGTATGACATGACACGCATGCATGCAGGGATGACACAGTCTAAATTGTCTAAATTTTTACATTTCAAGTCGGGCAGCAGAACTCTAATTTGTTGCCACCAGTTTTGTTATTTGTTGTCACGTGTTTTGGGGAAAGTTGTTCAAACTTCCCAGTGGGTTTTTTGCGTTAGCACACACAAATACCTCGACTTTATCGCGTTTCATTGTGTAATTTCACTTTTCTTTTGACGTGAACTTGTTCAGCTGCTGTCAAACTACCGGACAGCCATGATATTGTCTTTTCCCATGATCCTCTTGGCAACGTCCCGCCTAGGAAAGCAGCCCGACATGACAAAAAAAATCTTGAAAGAACACAAAGGCACAAAGGGGCGGAGGGCACAGCGGCAGAGGGCGGCCGTTTTGGGCCCGACAGAAGACTCGGCCTGGCCATACAGCCACTCCAATTCTGAGCGAATGCTAATGAGATTGCTCTGATCCCTCCGGTGCTTCCCATGTTTTCAACACCTTCAAGGACCACATGGCGCTCGCAGCATAAAGACAACTAAATGAGAAATCTGAACGTTTTTTTTTGGGACGCCGGGGGCCTCTTCGCTTTTCAACCTGGCCGCCCATTCAGTGTACCTCCCCGAAGAGAAAAGATAAGAAAGAGTGTGCGGCGGGGGGTGTGGCCGAATAAACTTCTCAGAAAATAAAATGGCATATTTGCAAAAACCCTGAAGTAATAATCAATGTATGACCACGGAAGGGCCAAGCCTTTGACCCACGCATGGAAGAATCGCGTTTTTTTTGTTGTGGAAATTGAAAAGGAGGGAAGAGAAAGAGGAAGGCTAGATGCTCAAATTTTGGAGGCTGTTTCTCACAAACCGCTGTAATGAGATCACTAACATCTTGAGCCGGCCTCAACTATAGCCGCCGAACAACAAGCTCCCAGATGAAAGGTGAATGGGCCTGGGGGTTCCCGCTGGCTGGTTCAGAAGCACTTTAATAGCACAGCGCCCTATGAAAGGTTCCCGGGCAGTAGCTCATATTAGCGGCGAAGCACACTGCTTAATAGGATGATGCCTTTTGGCTTTTGTCATGAGATGATTAAGGGCTTCGTTGTCACCGGTGCCTGTTGAGCACAAGGCACTAGAATCCACTCGGCCGGGCTTATTGTCTGCGTCTACGTAGAAGAAAAGGGGCCCTTTTTGATGAAAACACCTCTCAGGGATCTATCAGGTGAGCTCTGCTTTGGAGTCTCACATCTACGCCACCCTTCAAAATATCTTAAGTGCTTTGTTTTTTCTCTAAAGACCCTTGAATCTGTCATCGTTTTCGGACAAAGAAAACGCCGCCAAGGGGAGCAGCAGAGAGATGAAACTTGCTCATAATAGTCCTTGAATAAAGAACATATGTACGTATGTCCGTAATTAATTTGCCCTGTTTTATTGACTGTGCAGCAAGCAGCTTGCTCATCGTTTTGAAAGTCAGTCAGTCAATCTTTCGTTTACAGTCTTGTTTCAAGATACTGACACCGAAATGGAACAAGTGGGATTATGTAGCAATTTCTATCTTCTTTAAAGACAGACTTAAGAAATTAAATGACTCGTTGAGATGAATGTTTTTTGCATCAAAGCGGCGTCTTTCTTCGTTCGATCGAAGAAATCTCAACAAGCTCAGTCAATGAAAAAACATTCCTGTCAGGTTCAACGCGATCCCCCCCCCCGTGCAAAAACATTAATGAAAATGCATTCAATTCCCCTTTTTTACGTGTGGTATGAAACAGAAAGATTCTGTGTTATAGTTTCTTCTTTAAAGACAGAATCACAAGGCTAAATGACTCTTTAAAAAAAATTATATTTTTAGCATCGAAGTTGCATCTCCTTCGCTCAATCGAAGAAATCTCAACACGATCAGTCAATCAAGAGCATTTTCTGTCAGGTTCAACACGATTCCCCCCTGGCCCAAAACACATCACTGAAAAGGCATTAAATTACCCTTTTTACGTCATGGATAAAAGAAAGATTGCGTGTTATACAATCGCCACAGTTTTCCACACGGCGAAGGTGACTGAACAGGATGAATGTTGGGCCAGATTGACGTTAAACAGAGAATGCACTTTGTCCATTTTTTTTTTGCAATCAATGCAGGTCCTTTCAATCAGGGGAGCTTTATACTCGGGATTAGTTTTGGTGACTTAAGAAGCTAGAGTACCTCCGTACCCCCACCATCTGCAACCCCACCCCCCACCCCACCTTCGCTCTCCTTTGCACCCTTCTAAACCCCCCTCACAAAAATAGCACAAGGATACTGCCAGCCTTTTCACTCGCTCCTAACAAGGCGACTCCAAAGCACAGGCCCACTCCAAGTAATTAAATCAATCCCTTTGTGTTCCCCAATATTCCCCTTCAGTGGGTGACTGCCAAGATCTGATTACTCTCGCTCTTCATGCATATTCAGGCTGAAGCTACAACTTGTCTCGAGCAAGCTCTTACTTTTTATACTCGCATCATGAGCAGCTAACATTTACCTTTTTCCCTTTATAAACTTTCTTTTCTCCATGTATTCATCCCAGAATCCATAGTTGTAGGACTGCGAGATGAGAAGCACTCACTGACTCTGACCGGCGTATTTTAAAGAGAAGGCCGTAAACAGATGAGGAGAAGTTAGGGTGGGAGCCCGAAAGACAAATTGGATTAGCAAGTATTGGATTAAAGGTAAAACGGAGGGATAACAAACAAGAAAAGCTGCCTGTGATCACAGGGTTTAATATATTTCTCTTCCTCTCCGATCCCTTTCTTCTCTCCCTTTTCATTCTTTCTTTTCGAGTAAAGATCCCAGGCTTAAGACAGACTTATTAAAACTGGGATTAATTTGTAATGCTCCCCTAACCCTCGGGGTCAACCACAGATTTGTTATCTAAAGCAAACAGGAAAAAAATGCACTTTGACAACACAACGAGGGCTTTAAATCCATGTCTGTGGGGGCTTCGGGGAGATTTTAGCTTTGTACGAAAGGTGTTATCCCCGAGATATTTATTGGAGCAGGGAAAGAAAAAGCCTTTAAGGACAATCTGGATGTGAGTAAATATAATAATTGCGCTAAATACTCTGCAATTATGGAGCTTTTTTTCCTAAATGGAAAGCCATAAAAACCCAATGGAAGGAACGCAAACAAAATGCTAAAACGTGCAAAATGTGTCCGATAAATCAAGATCATTTTGATCTTAATAATCCAAAATGGAGCATGAAAAGAGAGGAGAAGCAAACACACTCTTCCTTTATTAGAAAATGTCCTGTTTTTGAATTCAGCAGGATGATGAGAGGTAACAGTGTAGAGAGAGCAGGCCATTCTCATTAGTCTTATCTGTTCTTTTTTTACAGATTGTGATCTTAATCTTATTTGGTTATGGAGGCTTCGTTCACTCCGACAAGCACAAAGACCTTTTGGGGAACAAATCCCAGAGTGTCCGCGAAATATCAGCGCCTTGTTTTCTGCACACAAAAAAAAAAGGGCTTTTGGGTTTGTTCCTCGGGGGTCGCGGTTCAAGGAGCCCAGTTGACCGGCCTCGTTGAGCGGCCTAAATCTTTTGGCCAGTTGCCCTTTCCTGTTTTTGTTCCATAAAAAAACTCCAGGCTTTTGTTTCCCACTGCACTTCTTTACCAATACTCACAGGGTCATTGCTAGACCACGGATTCAACAAAATGTGATAAACATTAGAAAAAAATGAGTGTTAGATGAAAGATATTTTTAAAATATCATGAATTTAAGGGGCATACCAGCAACAAAATGTTGCTTTACCACAGAGTAAGACTGTCAGGGTGAAAGCTGCTGTGGACAAAAAAATAGACCTTAAGTTAAGATTCCCTTTCTTAAAATCTTCATTTGTTGCTCCTGTTTGTTTTTTTGTGCATGTTGCTATTTTGTGCAACGTAGGAAAGCTTTTTGCACACCTCTTTTGTCGGGCAGGTGTGTGGGGGCATATCATGAGCTTAGAAAGAGTCCCACACACTGACCATTATGCAAGCAATAATTTATTTAGAATATTGCTTGTGTAATGGTAAGTGTGCGGGATTCTTTCTAAGCTCCTAATGTTGCTATTTTGTAAAACTGTTGATTAATTCCCAGGAGTTTGAGGAGATTGTCTGAAGAGAAACCAAAACAGAGAGGACTTTGACAAAAATGGACCTAAACTTAAGATTCCCTTTCCTCAAATCTTCATCTCTTACTCCTGTTATTTTTTAAATTTTTGCACTTGTCTTTTCTTTTTCGTTTTCTTCATTTAATACTGTCGATTAGGCTAAGGTTAACCGACTTAACTTAACTTTTAGTTTTTTTCTGGTTAAAAATTTTAAATGAAAATTTTTTTTTTCAACCTTTTGTTGTTCTTTTTCGTCACTTTTCCCGATGTTGTTGTCGATTTTTTTCCCCAGGTTTTTTTTGTCACTATCTGACGTTTTTGTCGATTTTTTTTTCAGCGATGTTTTAGTTGGTTTTATTTTTCAGCATTTTTTTTATGTTTTTGTCGATTTTATCCCAGGTTTTTTTGTCACTATTTCCGACGTTTTTGTTGATTTTTTTTTCCAGCGTTTTTTTTTTAATATTTTTTTTATGTTTTTGTCGATTTGTTTTTTTCACGTTTTCGAAGCTTTTTTCAACAATCTTTTGTCATTTCTTTTTTCCAAATGCTATAAATTTAAATAAAACACCCAAATTCAATAAAAGTAGTGATCATTTATTTGACCTGTGAAGAGTAACGGTTGGATGGAACCATCCACGTTAGTGTCTATGACAATTTGGTTGAAAGAAACCCAAATTTCTGATATGGAAACTTTTTTCAAAATGGGTCAAATTTGACCCGAGGACAATGGGAGGGTTAATTTCCCGGTTCCATCCATGTGCATCCATGGATTAGATTTGTAAAATAAGTCTGAAGGCTAAACGCCTCATCTGGAACAGTTTGATACACAAAACACTCTGAATAACAGTTGGACGATAATCTGCCGTAACGGTCTAAATGCAGTTTCAGAGGCATCTCCAACTGACAGGAGAAGAAACACATCAGACTTTTATTTTTTGGGGCTTTAAATACTTTGATTTAAAGGCTGAATATCAGCACAAAATATTGCACGAATTAGATTTAAAACAATCACATTTATTTGTGCTTTCAGACTCTGTCTTTTCCACAAAAAAAAATGTCTGTTTCTTGTAACTAGCGTTGGGTATCGTTTGGATTTTTACGATTCCGATGCCGAACCGGTACTTTTAAAACAATTCTGATTCCTAAACCGATTCTTGAAAAACTGAAAAATTACATCAAAGAAAGGCTCTTTTGTGGAGTTTTTTTAAAATTTAAAATTATTTAAATTGAACAATATATTAACGTTTTAAAGTACTTAAATATATAATAAGTAAACCTAAGTCACCTAACACATAACTACAATAATTTAACAAATAACAGTTACATTATTAACAAATAACAACTAAATAAATGTTGAGTTGGTATGCCGACCAGCTTCAAATTTTAGCAGTTCTTCTGCAGAGAAATGACCAGATTTGCTTCTCTGGCAAGATAGACACCTCTCCTGACTTATGGGACGTCCTGCACAGGAGAAACCTCTCAGATGGTGTCCAAGAGGCCTGGGAACACAGGAGGAGTTAGAAAGGGGAGACAATTTGGGGAGGCTGTCCCACCTCCCCCACCACCAGGCTCCAGGGTCTGGTCCTGAACGATAGACTAGCAGAGACAGTTCAATATGTTTACTAGTGATCACGTGCAGTGAGTGGTTAATATGCCTTTACGTCCGTTTTGGTGAGCCCAGAGGGAAAATATGCCATTTTAAAAGTAGCCTACATTTACGGTAGCTAGCTAACGGTAGACTACAGAGAAAGTGTGATATTTTTACGTCCGTTTTGGAGCGTACAAAAAGCCGTCTATCAGCAGTGATAGTAGAGTGCATGTCGGAGAATAGCGCGGACACACGCTTCACACCGAGAGCGGGCACGTGCGCCACTCGGCAGAAAAGGGAGAAAGAAAAAAAAGAGTCTGCCGCTGTCCGGAGAGACAGAGGGAAAATATTTCAGTCGGAACCAAAATGAGGAACCGAAATTTGCGTTCTAATCCGGTCCAAATACTACCGTATGCGTAGGAACCGGCTCCATAGTGGAACCGGGTTTCGGTACCCAACCCTACTTGTAACAGGAGAGACGTCCAGGACCATTGTTCCAATAAGGAGACACTGCTTTAAGGCTTAAAGAGTAGTGTGTCTGTAGGGCTGTTTGTTATCCTAGTGTTGTTTGACCTCTTCTCAGCTCCACCCAGGCTCACCCACCTTAACCCTCGTGTTGTCTTCACAACAACGTTTTTTTGACACCTTCTTTAAAGTCGTTTTTTTTTGTCTGTTTTTTTTTTACTTATTTCATTGTTTTTGTGCCTTTTTTCCCCCACTGCTGACGCTTTTGTCCACTACCACCTTAATACCAACTTATTACCACTACTGTTACATGTTCATGGTAAAAAAAAGCAGAAATTATGAATTATTTTGACTAATATTAGAGTAATGTACGTTGATGGATAATCACAGACTGGTGTATGTCAAAGTTTTAGTCTGAATACTGTTTAGAAACCGTTTACATTTTGTTTCAAATGCTATAAAATTGAAAACAAACACTCAAAATGTAATGAAAGTATAGTGATCATTAGTTGTACTTGCAAAGAGCATTGTAGGGAACCATCCATGTTATTTGGGGGTATTTGGTTAAAAAGAAACCCATATTTCTGATATAGACATTTTGATAACGGACTAAATTTGACCCGAGGACAACGTGAGGGTTAAACCAAATCTAGATTTTCAGGCTTCACTAGCTGTGTTTGAAACCATTCCCTCACTCACTAATTCACTCACTGTTCCCTATATAGTGTTATAGGGAACGACCAAACGAGATTTTGGACACTACACTGAAAACATCTTTGCGTCAGTAGATGCACTGGTTATTTGTGTGACGGAGGCGGGCGCACCCAGCATCATGTAAACAAACCGAACACTCAGGAGAAGAGTAAAATGTTGGGTTACACTCCTTCAGAAGGTTAGCATGTGCCAGATTTAGCGTCCCTCTGGCTTCCGCTGCCTTTCTCTTCATAAATCCATGGCCTTTCCCCTGTCCTGTACACGAGCACGAACAGAATAGTGTTGTGTGGCTCCGAATGCACTTGTTTGTTTCCCTTTTACAGAGCCAGGGCTGTGTAGGAACTTTGTATGAACTACGTATAACTTTTTTTTAGCACACACAGAAGGGACAGCGGGCAGACTGTAAGGATATTTGCTGAATTTGACAAAAAAATGTGGTAACACTTTACTTGAAGGTATCAACATAAGAGTGACATGACACTATCATGAACACATGCCACCATCATGACACAGTCATGATGGTGGCATGTGTTCATGACAGTCACTCTTACATGACATGTCACTCTTATGTAGATACCTTCAAGTAAAGTGTTACCAAAGGTTGTATATTATATATGTTGCATGTTACATTTCCACTGTTTAGAAAATGAAAGCCCGCTCCATTTTTCCTTCACAGTTTTCGCGGTGACTTCTGCTTTTTCTTCTCTCGCAGGAAAACGCAACCGTGTTGCATTGTGGGATACAGGAGTAAATGTAAATGTAGGCTACATCTTATGTACACTTAAATTAGATGTGCATTGTGAGTATTTTGTAGTGGACTAAATAGGGAATGAATTCGAACACCACTACAAAATGGCGAACACACTATTTGTACACTATTTCCGTGATAGGGAACGGTTTCAAACACAACTAGTGACTAAGAAAAATCATGTCCCAATAGTTAAATTTCAAACCAGAATCAGCCAACAAGTCCTCCAAACCATCTGGCGATATGAGTCATTTGTTCCTACCCTCTAACACGACCCACAGGAGCGTTTCATAAAATAGCGTCCTTGCGTTGGTGGTAATATAACCCATACTCAAACCAGAGAGCACCGGTTGCATTTTTTAACGTAAAGGTCGCTATTATAAATATGTCTTTAATGTTGTGAAATAGTCGCAGTTTGGTTAGGTTTAGGCACCAAAACTACTTAGTTAAGTTTAGAAAAAAGTAAGAATTTAGGTTAAAATTAGACGTAGGGCTGCACAATGTATGGCTTTTTGTATCGTCATTGCGATATCATCTGGCGCAATATTGCAAAAGACATTCAGAGATTATTTGTGTTATGCCTCCCATGCACTCGAAGACGCTGAAAAGAAAATCTGACACCATCTCACATCTAATAAAGGGACACAAACTGCAAGACTACAACTAGATAGGGTCAAACCTACGTTCCCACAATTATTTTTCACTGAAAATTAGGCCCTCTGCTCCCACAGCCCTATGTTCCCACATTTCTAGGACATTTTCAAAATTAGGTCTTGTGTTCCTACATTTCCCTTCAAATTAAGCCCTATCCTCCCACAACATTTTTTTAGGGTTAGGGGTTAGGGTTAGGGTTAGGATAAGGGGGCTAAACGGCTAGGGGTTAGGGTTAGGGGTTAGGGGTTAGGGTTAGTGTTAGGGGGATAAAATATGATACACATTTATGAAAAAGGAAATGTGGGAACATAGGGCCTAATTTTTGAAAAAAAATCTTAGAAATGTGGGAACATAGGGCTGTTGGAACATAGGTACGCCCCTAACCATTTAACCAAGCTGGCTAGCTACCGTTAGCGTTAGCTGGTAACTTGAGGGAAAGTTTGCAGAATTTTTGTTCTGCCGTACATAAAGATGAATGGCGGCAGTACCCAGAGGTTTGCGTTTATCCACCGGTGAAACTCCCGTTGGATGACTTGCTTCAGAAAGGTAGATCATCTGCTACTTTCCCTCTTTAGCGTTTAGCTTAACATGGCGCCATAGCAACCATAAACACCACTGGCTGTAGCCATTTGCTGCTTTCTGTTTGGTGTATTTTCAAACAGGACGCGAACCCCGCTCTCCCAGGTCTTCTTGTTTTGCTCCCGTCATAATTACTACGATTGAAAGAGTGTGCTGCCGTGGCCGGGTTGGATCAGTGGGTAGAGCAGGTGCACATATAATTAGAGGTTTATGCCTCGATGCAGAGGTCAAGGGCTTGAATCCGACCTGTGATGATTTACTGCATGTCTTCCCCCTCTCTCCCCTTTCTCACCTAGCTGTCCTTTCAATTTAAAGGCGGAAAAGCCCAAAAAATTATCTTAAAAAAATGAATGAAGAAAGAGTGGGCTGCCCCTAGAAACGTAAAAGTAGGTCGTATGTTGCTGCTTGAACAAACTAAATCTGGGAGAGCTTTTCGGGCGAAAACAGTCTTGAAGATGGTGTTTTAAGCCCCCACCGTCGACTTCAAGGCAGCGCTGCGACTGTCAACTTCAAGGCACCTAACCTTAACCCTAACCCTAATTCCTTCCATGCAGCAATGCCTAGAAGACGCGTTGGGGGCTTAAAACACCAAACACCATCGAAGATGTGGGTCGAATTCAGGATATCGAGCTGCTCTCCAGCAGTCGGTCTGTGCAGTGATTTTGGGAAACTGCCTACGGTTTGAACAGCAGGTTAGATGACGATGTGTGAACAGTTGGCTTGGCTCAGCCAGAGAAAGCTACTGACTCTATGTGAAGACTGCAAACAGCAAGCCAAAGCTGTTTCACCATCACTGAATTTCTCATGAATGTCATGTAACATACTGTTTCCCCTCAGGGTGAGATGACAAGTCGCCTCTCTGCAAGGCAGCACAGAGCGAGGCGATGGCTGCTGATGCGATCGCTGACAGTGTGCAACACATTTCATCCCAATGTTTGCTGCAGATTAGTTTACGCAAGCATAATCACCAGAAAGGAACAAGGACATCTGATGATTCTACCCAATTCTATTTATTTATTTAGATTAATCAACATTTCTGTAAATGTGCCGATGTTAAAACAGCTGGCAAATTTTTTAGCGGCAGCCCTTTGGCGACAGCAACAGCAACAAAATAAGCATTCTGAAGACAGCACATAGGCCGTTTAGAGCAACAGGAAGCAGCAAAACATTACCAGTAAGAGGGAAGAGACCAGGGGGACTTATTTTAACGATCTGAGCACATTGGTGTGAAGCGCCTGGCGCAGGTGCGTTCAGGGCGGGTCAGAATCCACTTTTGCTAGTTTAACGGCGGAAAAAAGGGTCCGCGCGCCAGGCGCATGGGTTAGGGTTACCCAGGCGCATGGTTCTAAAGGGTTGTACTTAGTGTCTTCATTAATCAGAGGTGTGTTTTGGGCATAACATGCAATCAACCAATCAGAGATCATCTCCCATTCCCTTTAAAAGCCAGGCGCGTGTGGACCTTGGAGCATTGCTATTATGATGGAGGATCGTGATCCTGCTCGTGCGTGAAGTGAAAGCACCCGACCATATCATAATACTATTTTACATTGTAATATTTTTATTTGTAATCTTCTGCATGTGTGTGTGCTGCTGTGCGTCCCTGTGTGTGTAACAAGCATAGTGTGTGCGCGCTGTGAACGAGCGTAGGCACATTTTTCTAATTTGCTGTTAACAATGAAATGCTGCGTTATTGACTTTAGACCAGGTTTTTGTTGGTCAATGGCGCGATCACTTCCCGCTGCCTCAAGATAGCAATACACCCAGAATGCACCTGAACACACCTCCCTATAAGACCAGCAAAGACACTTGTGTCGGTGCAAGATAGGGCCCCAGATGTTTAACGGACATATGGTCCGTCCGGAACATGGCTCTTCAATATACCTCCTTGAATCTTTTTATTTATGATTATTTTGTTGATTACTTTAGAAATGCTAAAACCAGGGCACCTGGGTAGCTCACCTAGTAGAGCATGTGAACATATACAGAGGCGCAGTCCTCGATGCAGCGGCTGCTGGTTCAGTTCCAACCTGCGGCCCTTTGCTGCATGTCACTCTCTATCTCTCCCATTTCATGTCTAAGCTGTTCTACCAAACAATGGCCTGAAACGCCAAAATAAATGAACAAACCAAACCTGCGGGGGGGATGTGTGCAAGCAGAGGCAGAAATATGAGTCTGAGAGAACGAAGAAGAATTTAGTTTGTGACTCAGTGACTGGCAGCGCCGGGCCGTCCGCCAAAATGTCTATTAATCAGAAAACACAAGCGACTGAAGACAATACTCACGGCAATACACAGACGTAGGATTCTCTTTGTCGGGCTGCGGATTAGATTAAATACCTCACACGAGCAGATGCTTTTCTGTGCAGCACTGGCGTAGATCTGGTGGCAGACTGAAGTTTTTCCCTCTAAGACTATCAACTGTAGTTCAACTCGGACCATTTGAAACCTGAAGTTCAGTTAGATTTTGTACGTATTCCAGGATGTGCTTGCTAGGCTACATGTACTGAATAGTGAATGTTGTTGATGTAATACTGTCCTAATGTTTTAACGCATTATTGTGAACGGGTTCATTTGATTGCCCAATAATTTGTATGATATAGTGCAACATGACAACAAAGTTTAACGGGCTTCACAGTTAAGTTAAGCCGAAAGATCATATGACGGTAACTGTGAGCAGCGTACGGGGCACCGTGAAGGGACGGTCGTTTCAGCAGTCGTTGCTGTTAAATTTAGCCGACAAAAGGTGTGCGTCATGGGGTGACATTACATTACATGTCATTCAGCTGACGCTTTTATCCAAAGCGACTTACAATTGCTATATATGTCAGAGGCCGCACGCCTCTCTGGATTAATTGTCTCACTCAGGGACACATTGGTTGATGTATCACAGTGGGAATTGAGCCCAGATCTCCCACACCAAAGGCATTCACATATCCACTGCACCATCACCACCCAAAGTTACTTCTTGTTGACGTTCGAAGTATTGTCAAACAAAACGGAGGCTAGCTCGCCCCTCCCTCCTCCTCATCCCATCCCCTCCCTTCAGTGCTTCCACGCACTAACCCCCCAACCCCCACCCCCAAATCCTTCTTTTCAGTTATTGGCTGGAAGACTGTTTGTTATGTTTGGTGGTGCAGGTTGGCCAGTTTGTTTTTGTTGCCGTTTGTGGAGCCTGGGCTGTCTACAGAGACCGAGATTTTTTACAGTGTGTTCAGGGGACAGGCGGCTAGCAGATAGTGAGGAGATATTTTTTACAGTATGTTCAGGGGACAGGCAGCTAGCAGATAGTGAGGAGATATTTTTTACAGTGTGTTCAGGGGACAGGCAGCTAGCAGATAGTGAGGAGATATTTTTTACAGTGTGTTCAGGGGACAGGCAGCTAGCAGATAGTGAGGAGATGTTTTTTACAGTGTGTTCAGGGGACAGGCAGCTAGCAGATAGTGAGATGTTTTTTACAGTGTGTTCAGGGGACAGGCAGCTAGCAGATAGTGAGGAGATGTTTTTTACAGTGTGTTCAGGGGACAGGCAGCTAGCAGATAGTGAGGAGATATTTTTTACAGTGTGTTCAGGGGACAGGCAGCTAGCAGATAGTGAGGAGATGTTTGCTGTATGTGACAAAAAATGTTGTAGCCTAAAAACGCGTCACATCGCTTATAGCACCTTTAAGCTGACAGTTAGGGTTAGGGTTAAGGGTTAGGTGATGTGAAAGTTATCACGATGATTCCCCCTGCTTCGTCAAACGACTTGGCAGTTTGGTATGGGGAATCAAAGGCAAGAGCATGGGTCGGCGCACGTCACTTGAAGTTCTCCGTTCCTGCATTTCCCACACTTATTTTTGTCACATTGAAATTGCATAATCATGCCTGTCGGCTTTTTAATCCGTTTCTTTAAATTACATAGGCATGCTTGTAGGTTTTTAAGTCTGTTCTTCAAATGCTTGTAGGGTTAGGTTAAGATTGTGGTTTGGATTAAAACAATCGGTCCCCTTAAGTAGTTCTCCCGGGACACGAACACCCATTTCCTGGGTGAACGTCTTGTGATCTCCTCTTAACTTCTTCCGCTCCCTGGCTTGAAAGCCCTGTGTTTTAGGACCCTAACATCCCCCGCCCCGACCTCTTCCCTACGAGTACTTTCCCGGTCTTATACAGCAGCAGTCAACATGTTGCATTCAGTAATAAATACATGGGATGCGTGCGAATTGCAGTGCATTACTTTTCAGCCTCCAGGCTGACGGCACGGCTGACGGCGTTCGTTCTCCTCTGTGACAGATGTGTCCATGTTTCTGCAGATCACGGGGATAAAATTATGTTTAATTGCTGTTTAAGTTTAAGTCGAGCCAAGCCCGGACGTGTGTGTGTGTGTGTGTGTGTGTGTGTGTGTGTGTGTGTGTGTGTGTTTGAGTATGTTGACTGTGGGTGGCCTCAGTGAGAAGGAAACTTTGGCTGTGTCACAGGATTCTTAAACAATATGATTTTAGTACATATTCCCTTTTGAAAAAGCTTGTTGACCTCAACGACAGAAGAAAGGTTGAGTCATCCTCTGACGGCGTGAATCAGCCTTGTTTCATCGCCACCACTGAAAAGTGTGATCAATGTCTCCTGTGTGTCCATTTTCTGTTGGTAATCCTCCACAAATTGCCCTCCGTTGCAGTTTGTGTATCAGCTATTTGCACTGGCTTAATGCAAGTCACTGATGGCAAGTGTTCAAATCAATGTTTATTAATGGTTTCTTTAAGTGTTTAAAGATTAAGTCATTAACATATTGATGAAGTTTTTACAAGTTGCCCAGGGAGAGAACGAGGAGGCGAGACTGGGGAGGGTTCGACGAGCTGCTGAACAGAAGGCTCTCCACTCATCGATGCCTCATGTTGTCCTCGGGTCAAATTTGATCCGTTATCAAAATGTCTATATCAGAAATATGGGTTTCTTTTTAACCAAATTACCCCAAAATAACATGGATGGTTCCCTACAACGCTCAAGTACAATTAATGATCACTATACTTTCATTACATTTTGAGCGTTCTTCAATTTTATAGCGTTTGAAAAAAAAATGTAAACGGTTTCTAAACAGTACTCGGACTAAAACTTTGACATACACCAGTCTGTGATTATCCGTCAACGTACATTACTCTAATATTAGTCAAAATAATTCATAATTTCTGCTTTTTTGACTGTGAATTCCAAAAATAAGTGTAACAGTAGTGGTATTAAGTTGGTGAGTGGCACGTATACAGTACTGGTGGTAGTGGACAAAAGCAGCAACAGTCAAAAAGAAAGGCACAAAAACATTTAAAAAAACTGTCAAAAACCCAGACATAAAACATTTTAACGCTCAGATCCCTAAAGGCCATTTTTACAGTTCATTGTCCGTCTGGTTTTATTTTCTAAAAAAGCTTGTAGAACATCAGCCCTGTTGTCTACAGTCAATTTCTGAACATCATTTTTTTCAGGACAAACTGGGCTATTAGATTATTTGTGCTGCAGTGAGGTCACTTGAATGTAAAACAAGGTTGTATGACCTTAAAGACAAATAAATAAATAAAACGGAACATGACTCTCACAGATATGTATTGATATCACACACATATCAATAAAAGTGAAGCCAATCTCCTCTAGATCAGTTCCCATATGTATTAGGAGTCACACTGTGAAGAAAGGAACATTATAACTTATACAGTTGACTAAATATATACATTTTTTCAAAAAAAGTCCAGACGCTTTTGCCCTCATGACATTCACTTATGCCAATAATCAAATAATAATCTCATATTTATTGAAATCACACACACAGCAATGTTCTAAAACAGTTCTCCTATATATTTGGAGTCATGCAGTGCAAAAATAAACATAATGAACATTATAACTCATGTAAAAGGACAAACTATTTACATTTCTTCAAAAAAGGCCTACATTTATGCCACATCTCAAAACAATCTTCTCTGTAGAACGCTAATAGACCGGAGTGATCTATCTTTACACTCTTTAGCCTTTGTTCTCGCTCGGATTCGCTGGAGTGATCCATCTTGTCCTCTCCATACACTCTTTGTATGACGGACCTGCCTTCCCATTGGTTGAAAGACGTCAACACAACCTCGCAAAGCATTATGGGATATTCAAAATGGCAGCTAGCATCGAGCTAGCGGCGAAAATGATGGAAAATTGATAAATTATGGACATCAAGTGGATAAATCTTGGATGTAAGCGTAAACAACTTCCAGGCTGGATAGAAAACCTTCTGTAAAGGCTACAAAGACACCAAAGACACCCCCGTGATGGCTAACTCCTTAGCTTTTAGCAGAAAAAATCAGTAAGTGGCTAAATTATATAAATATTAATCAGAGGTGCCGCATCTCGTCGTGGACGATGCCGTAGGGCTCTGAGAGAAAGTGTCAAAAAGATTTTTTTTGAAAGAAAATATCAGTAGAAAACTGCACATTAAAATGTAACTGTCATGCTTTTTATGTTCAATTCAATGTTCAATTTGTTCAATAAAAGAAAGTTGGAAATGATTTCCTTTCATTTGTTTTTAAATTCAACGAGCAGTTTGTTGCATTTTAGCAGAATACTAAAAGCAGCAGAACTGAGTCCACTTTAATATCTTTTTATTTATCGCCACAATATCCCAAATCGCATTTTTTTCCTCATACCGTGCAGCCCTACACGATACACAATTAATATTTCACTTTACGTGTAAAAATGGGAAATTATGACATGATTTGGAAAACATTGCAGAAGCAGTTTTGTTCTCGTTGGGATGCGCCGCAGTTGACTCGGATTGATGTTACCATTCAGCAGCGCCCTTTGGCTCACCATGGTAATTCTCTCGCTCACCTGATAAGGTACCTGGTCCATAATAAATCAATTGTAATTAGTTTTATGTTTGGAGGGGGGGGGGTGACGCTCTGCTGTTCAGCCTCCCTCCTGCGCCTGCCGCCAGTCATCTGCACACCTGATATCAGTTAATCTCCTGATTATTAAGTGCGGATTATTGATGGAAGGGGAAGAGGCTGTATATTTGACGCTGCCTCTTGTATCAAGGACATGCAGGTTTTTGTTTGTTTTTAGGGTGATTGGTGTGTGTGTGTGTGTGTGTGTGTGTGTGTGTGTGTGTGTGTGCGTGCGTGTGTGTTTGAGTTAGGGATGCACCGAATCCAGATTTTTGGGGTTCGGCCGAATACCGAATCCACTGGTTAAGATTATGCCGAATCCGAAACCAAATACCAAATCCTCCTCCCGTCCTCAGTCCATGAACTCAGTCAACACATTAATGAAGTCAGCAGGGACTGTCCTTCCTTTGCCGTACCTGAAGTTACTGCATTCTGGCTGCTGTCTGTAGATTCCTTCATCACAACTCGTATTCTTCCAGATGTTTGATACCAGATGTTGTAACAGCGGTGATGTTGTGTATTGTTTAGGGTCCTCGCCACCACGAGAGTAATCGGCATTGCAAATTGAACATGTGCCGGACTTGAATGGCCTTCTTTTGACTGAAAGTACTGCCAAACATCACTTTTTCTAGCCTGGGAAAACCCTGACAAACTTCCGGCAAATTTGAGATTTGCTCTGCAAGTCCATCTGGCCAAGAGTCCATTCAAACCCATTTCCAATTTTTCCAAATCGAGGCACCAATCACAACCGTTGAGGCAGGCTTTATACGATGACACAGCTGTTTGTTTACATTCAACACGATGGCCACCGAAGCACAGCAACCCGTTGAAGCCGCTGTAGCTGCTATATCACCCGGATCGTTGGTCTGATTGGTTGAAGGACTATCCGATTGCGCCCAGACGCCCCCTTTGGAAATGGGCTGTGAATTAACCTTGCCCAGACCCACTTTCAGTTGTAACTGAGAGTGGGTCTGGTGTCAACCAGGCTACACTTTTTCTGCTCACGAGTTCCATTGTCACTTTCTCACAGCCTACTGCATTGAGCTCTCCAGCTACGTAAACATCTTCCTGTAATCAACGGCGGCATCATTACGTCGACCAGCGTAGCGCGCGTAGTGCAAGCGTAGGGTTCAGTTCGAAACCCAACCCTGTCAAAAAGCCCAATATTTGCCTGAATCCAAAGCCGAATCCTGGATTCGGTGCATCCCTGGTTTGAGTGCAATGAAAGATGTCCTCAAACTTCTCGCGATGAAGGTTTCCTGCAAGCCTGTAACAGCAATGGAATCGCTTTCAGGAGCCATCGGCCGTTTCCGTCTGCAGGACGTTTTATAACTTAACTTTCAGTCAGAGAAGACAAAGTGGACAAGCAGTTGAAGAAGTCAACTCATCACATTTTTACATTGCATTTCATTTAACTCACACTTGAGACTTTGATGATGATGATGGGTCAAAGCTAATCGTCACTCTTTTTCACGTCTGTCTATGGACTTCGCAAGTATTAAAACAGTGATGAGCTATTTTTGTCTGACTTCGACTGAGAAGTGTAGCTCAATAAAATGTCTTCAAGTTTCTAAAAACGCCTGAAAAGATACAGTTTGGGACATAAAGTAACTGCTAATAATGCACACAGATATTTATATTTAATTTATATTACTCTAAACCACCTTCTGTAAACCAACTGTACACTACTGTCTACACTGCACTAGATTTCATTGTCCTGTCTATGCACCACCTGTCTATATTTTGTATATCACGTTGCACTTTTCTGCTCTTTTTGCCCTTCTGGTTGGACGCAAACTGCATTTCGTTGTCTTTGTACTTGTCCTCTGCACAATGACAATAAAGTTGAATCTTAATCTTAATCTTAATAAACTGTTTTAGCCCAATAGCGACGTTATTGAAAACAAACCTAAAAAGATATTTAAAACATATTAAGCACTTAATTTCCATAACAATGAAAGCTGAAGAATTTTGAGGATAAAAATAAATAAATCGACACAATACGAAGAAGCAAACACCGTCCCCCCCCCCCCCCTCCCCCCCGCCCACTGCCGCCACGGAGACAAGGCGAGGTCGAGTTGTGATTCCCCAGTCAACAATGAACCGCCACACCTCACCCCTACCATTGATTTCTCTGCCATTTATTTCTGTTTTGGTTGATGCTTGGGGTCTCTGTATTTGAAAGTTGATGCTCCTCTCTAAAAGACGGATTCATGATGCATAGACTCCGCTACTTTTGTAGTGTGTGGCGGTTTTATACGATAAGCTTTTTTAGACGTTCAAAATCAATATGTAATCCTGTGCAGGGGCTTATCCCCGGGACTGGGCCATTTGTGAGGCTCTTTGAGCTTTGTTACCGGTCTTCTGGCAGCTCTGTGCTGCAGATTGATTAGCTGCAGTGCCAGAATCCTATCAAATGGACGGCTCTGATGATGGAGCAAACTCTCTCGCCGCCTCTAGTTTGACTGGACCTGGAGATAAGGCCGGATGGCGATTGCCTCGCTCCTGCACACGCAGGGGCAGGGACAGCAGTGCTGGTTTCTGCCCTCTGCTCCTCTCTGTGGTGGGGGATCAGGTGCTGTTTGCATGGTGTTTGTTCACATTTTAGGACATTTAGCTGAGACTTAATCCAAAGTGACGTACAGTGAGAGAGAGCTATACTCTTACTACAGCACCGACATCAGCAGCTAGATGTGTTGTAGACAAATAGATTATAGACAAATAGATTAGACAAATTAATAAACGTAATAATCTCGTTCTAATAGATATGCGATTCTATTTACTAAGGGCTGGTTTTAACCTTTGTAATAAGAATGTCGACAAGTCTCTTTCTTGCCCACTAGTGTAACAAGTCCTCCAACCCATACGACCGTGTGGTTGTTTGTTCCTACCCTCTAATCCGACCCACAGGAGCGTTTTTTCCGTTCTCGCATCTAAACCAGACAACGAGACAGGCGTGGTTTTAAACACGTCATTAACGTCGTGAACAACCCAGTCTCACGCCAGCCCGTGAAATGGTCACGTTATTTAATCTTTTGATTCAGGGTGTTTAACTTTTATCTTTATACAGGACAAGAACCTCGGTCTCCAGGGGGAAAGTCCTGTGTTTGTTTGACCCATCCACCGTTTTTCAGACAAGTACAGTCTCATCAAATGGAAGCGAGGGCATTTCGGTGTTCACCGATGCACCATTTCACGTCTGCAGATGGGTTATGGACAGACTGCTGTGGCTGAACTTCGTACAGCACAATTGGAAGAGTGGGTTGTATGGCGTCAGGTTTATGTCATTTCTCGCAAGCGCACAAAACATTCTCCCACGAGCAACTTGTATCTTCGCACACCAATTCAACAATCGAGAGTAGTACAGGCAGCTGAGAGCATGAAACAAAACATAGAGAGAGGGAAAGAATGGCACATGCGTGTATAAAACGTGCTGCTTAGTTGTATACGCGTACATAATCCTGACGCCATAGGGTTGTGATTCCACTGGGTGAAATCAACACTACTACTAACCCTAACCCTTGTCGCTTCCATGCCCCGTCCAGTGCATGCACTAAAGGATGCTAACGGAAGTCATCCAAACATAGTGACATTTGTTGACATTTGTTGGGTTAATACTTTTTTTTTTAATCTCTAATTTGGTCATGTTTTCACAACATGAAATGCAAGCTGCTCTCATGAACCACTCATACAAATAGCTACAAAAACGAATGCACTGTAATTCATATGTAGTCCACGTATTGCAGTATGCGCCACATTGACTGCTGCAGTATAAGAACGCTGTGGATCTCGTAGGGAGGAGGATTGTTCGGTCAACGCAGCACTTTTAAGCCAGGGAGCGGTAAACACAAGATTCTTACCCAGTAAACAAGTGTTTTTAACCCAAACCACGATCTTTATTCTAATCGTAACTAGTCGTTTCGGTGCCTAAACTTAACTGCCGGCGCCGCATGCAGGTCACTTTTCGTCGGCTAAACTAAACTGTAATGTTGGCAGCTCGCGTGCTCCGTACACGGCTCGAAGTTACTATTTGTTGTCTGAACTCAACTAGCAACGGCCGCTGAAACAACCGGCGTCTAGGTGCTCTGTAAGCGGCTCACAGTCACCTTTCGTTGGCTAAATTTAACTGTAAAGACAGCTAAACCTAACTGTCATGTCGCCTAATTTCGTAGTATATCATACCAATTGTTGTGCTAAGGTTTTTAATTGTACAATATCATACGAACGAGTTCATGAGAATTCATTGTAAAAATGATAATCCTGAATAAATATATCCAATGTAGGTAATAAAGAGACCAAAAACGACTTAAAAATGACCGCGTTGTGTCATCGAAAGTGTTTATTTCCTGTGTGAAAAGCTTAACTTTTGCACGAGAAACTTTAAATTTCACATCTACATATAAAATCTAACGTGTGTTCAATGATCACATGTGATTTGAATTCATGTGACTTTTTCCTGTCTTTGTTAATCGTCCTTTTAAAAAAAAAAAAAAGAAAAAGCAGCCATTTTGCTCTGAGACATCTGGGAAATGCTTTATCGCCTTCAATATTTCCCTTTTAGTTAGTCCAGGGAGTGACGGGGGAACAGAATCTGTGCATTCCTGCGTGCTTTGCCAGCGCTCACATGGTTACCGCTGCGCGGCATTGTTAGAGATATCTGAATGAGCGCTGGCCATGCAAGTTTTAACGTGATTGCCCGAGGGGCAGCAGAGTGAAAGAGTGAAGAACAGAGCCAGAGAGAGGAGAGGGGGGCATAATCCTAAAAGGATTGGAAGTTAACCCCCCAACCACACACACACACACACACACACATCTAAGTAATTTCCTCCACACACACACACACACACACACACATAGAAGTAATTCCCTCCACACACACACTCACTCACTCACTCACACACACACACACACACACACACACACACACACACACACACACACACATCTAAGTAATTTCCTCCACACACACACACACACAAACACAGACACAGACGCACACACACACACACAAACACAGACACAGGCGCACACACACACACACACACAAACACAGACACAGGCGCACACACACACACACACACACACACACACAAACACAGACACACACTCACTCACTCACTCGCTCACACACACACACATACAAACACAGACACAGGCACACACACACACACTCACTCACACACACACACTCACTAACACACACAAACACAGGCACACACACACACACATACACATACATACACACACAGGCACATGCATCGAAGTAATTTCCTCCACCCACACACACGCACGCACGCACGCACACACACACACACACACACACACACACACACACACACACACCCCTCTGTGTTTCAGGGGGTGATGGGTACTGGATGGGGTCAGTTGGTTTCGTGGCTCTGGTGTCTGATTTCTCCCTCCTCTTCGTCATTGTTTGCCTTCCTAATGAGAGGGGCGGGGCCAATGGCCCGCTGATTGACAGCTACATGCTCCTCTCTGTGTGAGGACTCGCTGCTGCCTGCCTGTACTGTACTCTGACACTGAATGATGAGTTGTTTCTCATTTCCTGTGTCTGCTGCGGCTCCTCAGGTGTCTGTCAGTCCGTCAGTCGGAGCAGCTGTTACGGCTGAGCGGCTTTCATAACAGCAACACTGTATCAAGTTGTATTTTATTTTTTAAAAGCTGATAGAGTTTCACATCGCTTGCTCACGTGTAAATTAGGGCTGCAACTTTTAAAAGATTATTTTCATTTCTTGATTAATGGATTAGTTGTTTGTCTGTAAAATGTCAGAAAATTGTTAATAATTGATGTAATAAAATGTAATAAATGTCTGAAATGTAGAACACAACCTGACAATTGTTTTTTATTTTTTTATTTTATTTACATCACTATGTGACTTGTCTAAATCCCAAAATGAACTACTTAAACTACTTTTACTTAAGTGTGTTTGAAGCAAGACCCTAAAACTCATGTTGCTCCAAATGCTGAAGGCCATATTATGCTTCTGGGTTACCTGTCCAAAATGTAACTACACGTCGCTCGGCCGTAGCTTGGTAGCGTTGCATTTCCCCTCCGACTCGTCTCCTGCCACAGAGACGTTTATGCTCAACGCATCGTTCGTTGCAGTATTTTCCGAAACACCAGGGGGCGTACAAACAAAATAATCTTTCAATAAGCCAGAACTTTGTAGTAGAGTACTAGTAGTATGTCGTTTTATGTGTCCCATATGGTCTAGCGGTTAGGATTCCTGGTTTTCGCCCGGGTTCAACTCCCGGTATGGGAAACACTCTTTAACGGTGGCTCAGAGGGTCGTTCTTCAGCCACAAGGTTGGCAAGTTTTGGTCGAAATTGTCATTGAGCAATACCCTAAAACTCATGTTGCTCCACCTGCACAAACGCTGAAGGCCAATTTATGCTTCTGTGTTGCAAACCCGTAGATGCGGACCCTGAGCCGGACCCTACGCTGTAGCCTGACGTGCAGCGACACACGTTGCTTGGCCTTCTCTTGCTAGCGGTGAATTTCCCAGACTGATTTTCTGGTTCTCCTTCTCCGTAAACAACATGAAATCAAGGAGAAGGTTAACTTCTCCTGCTCCAGATTTCACACCGTGGTCAGAAAGAACAGGGGAGACACTTTGTTTCTCTTACTATGACTCTAGAGTCGCTACTTGCTCCGAAGCTAGTCACTGTCACTCGCTCTACCACACACTCCCCCCCCCCCCCCCCCCCCCCCCACACACACACACACCGGCCCTGCTGTTCTCTTAAGGAGACCGAACCGACACACAAGCATGAACTTCAGGCCACTTAAGTAGGCTACGGCGAAAGCTCTGCGTGGAGCCTCCACAGAACCATAAATCACACTTTAGTCCTTGGTTAAACTGACGTGTCCTGGGCCTTCGTGCGTGCCTGGGCGCGTGCGCTACGAGCCTTCACGGAGACGTTTATGCTCAACGCATCGTCCGTTGCAGTATTTTCCGAAACACCAGGGGGCGTACAAACAAAATAATCTTTCAATAAGCCAGAACTTTGTAGTAGAGTACTAGTAGTACAGTAAAGGAAAGCAGGATGCATGGCAACAGTATGTCGTGTTATACGTCCCATATGGTCTAGGGGTTAGGATTCCTGGTTTTCGCCCGTGTTAAACTCCCGGTATGGGAAACTTTCTTTACAATTCTTTCAGATCGGCATGTCAGAGTGTCGCAGTGTACAAAACCCCAAGTTGCTCTAGGGTGCTAATTCTCAGGATGGGTTGAATTCAGAAGGTGATATTTTCCAGAGCTTTAAATTGACACCCACCAACCTGCCAAATGCGGGTAAACATTAACTTTGGCAGGTAACATTTTAAAGTTACTAGACAATTTGGCTGATGATGAATTCAATGTTTGAATCAGCCGACTGTAGAAATGTTTCCAGATTGGTCCGTTTTCCACCATGAAATTTGGGCAGTTTTGTGTGTCTTTGGCTTGGCAACGTAATCTTAATCTAGCAACACTGCTTGTAGTACTAATCCTACATTTCCCATGAACACTTATGACGTGTCGTACAACCGTTGGCTGAGTGCCGAGTGTCTGACGGAATGGCGCCAAACAAACCAGAGGAGCTGAAATGAAAGTAAAGTAAGTTACGTAAAAAAAAAAAAGTGGCTAGTGGAAAATCTGATTGGCTGGTAACTTCAAAAATCTACTAGCCATATTGGCTGGTCATCAAAAAAGTTAATTTGAAGCCATTACTATAATTGTATGTGATTGATAAATACTTTTTTCTTAAAGGTGCTGTAGGTAAGATTGTGAAGATCCAGGACTTAGTCCAAAAATGTGAACATCGACAACTTCTCAGACCCTCCACCCCTTTCCGCTAAAGCCCAAAACGGTCTCCTAAGCCCCTCCCCCAACAAGGGAGAGCTGTGCACGATAGAGCGCGTGTGAAGAGGGGGGTAGGAGAGGAAACCTATCTGCAGCTCGTGCGTGGGGAAGGGGGAGGAGAGGACGCTATGAAATGCGTGTGCATGAGCAGTGATTGACACGCAGTTAGACACCCCCCATGGCCCTGATTGGTGCATCTGAACAGGGAGCGGTGGATTTCTGCTTTTTAAATGACCTGCTTCATGTAGTTCTACTGGAATATAGGGTCAATTTCAGCAAATATGACAGAAAGTTAGTTTTATAAGGCTTACCTACTGCACCTTTAAGCACTTAGATTGTAAGTTCAAGTTGTAAAGTTCAATAAACTGCTGCTGTACACTGGATTCGACCGATTAACAGAAACGGATAAAAAAATTATTAGTCTCTCTAATAATTTATGACTACCGTACATATTTTTTTCCTAGAAATAAGGTCCAATGGGGTCCACCGGAATGGGGAGGGGCTTCGCCTCTCTATTTCTTATCATCCTCACTTACTTCCATCTTTTTTTCCCCTTGATTTTCAGTACGATGTTACTCCAACCAAAGAAGGTTTTCCTGCTTCCTCCAAGTGTCTGTTTGACCACTTTGTGTTGAAGTTATTTCCCCTGTGTGTGCAGCAGCCAGGTGAGCCGCTGTTATCTGCTCCGTCTGCTCCAGCGAGCCAAGTCCTCATTACCGAGATGTTGGATACAGAAGGAATGTGGCAGCTGGGTCAAGTGACTGTACGATCTCTCCATAAACTTCAGAGCCGAGCGAGAGAGAGAGAGCTTCTCTATCAGTCTCTCGGTCCACATGTTGAGAGCACTCACCATACCTGCAGGTCTACAGCGGATCCAAATCATTGCAAGTATAGTTGATATTTGAATGACTGAATGCTTTATTTCAAACATGTAAAAATATTACAATAAAAGCTAAAAGTACAAAACAAAATATTAATTCAACGTGTCCCGAAAAGCAATAGGAAGAAGCAGAAGCTTATTTAATCCTAACCCTTTTCCACTACTATATAATAATCATCATGAATGGCTTCATATTTCTATCTTTTATATCTCATGTTTCATATGAGATTTCCAGCTTATTGTCTCATCTATTATTACATGTGTTGTATGTCCCATATGGTCTAGCGGTTAGGATTCCTGGTTTTCACCCAGGCGGCCCGGGTTCAACTCCCGGTATGGGAAACACTCTTTAACGGTGGCTCAAAGTGTCGTCATTCAGCCGCAAGTTTTGGTCGAAATCGTCGTTGAGCAAGACCCTAAAACTCATGTTGCTCCACCTGCACAAAAGCTAAAGGCCATTTTATACTTCTGGGTTAAATCGACGGCATGAGTAAGTACGTAGGAACTTGTAGATACAGACCGTACGACTTGCACCTCTCCAAGAATGTAACTACACATCGCGGTGACGCGCGTCGTTCGGCCGTAGCTTGGTAACGTTGCATTTCCCCTGACTCGTCTCCTGCCACGGAGGCGTTAATGCTCAATGCATCATTCGTTGCAGTATTTTCCGAAACACCAGGGGGTCTTCCGTGATCTTGCACCACCCCCACCCCTCCTCCACACAGCTGCTAGTAGCCAAGGAGGACACGGAGGATTAAAAAAACATGACGGACTCTTCAGAAGAGGTAACTATCTTCACTCTTATGTGTCCCATATGGTCTAGCGGTTAGGATTCCTGGTTTTTTATTACAAAACTAAATATGCCGTTATATTTGCTGAGCATTTTCCGTCATAATATCTTAACCAGAGAACGTAATGGCCACAGGCGTCAGTGTGGTTTGAAATGTGCTGGGGACAGACATAACTTTTTTAATGTAAAAGTTGCAGTTGTCTCGCAAGACTTAATGACTTAATTTTTCAGTCTCCTAAAGGGGCATAACTCTAGGGTTAAAAAAACCCTTGAATGTAACGGACGTTCATTAATATAAAAAAGTTACGCACTTAAATCTCAATAAAACAAAATTATCATGAAACTACTTTTTTTTCTGAAGCGTCTTTGAACGAATCAGATTTTAATTTTTAATTTAAACTGTGGGATGTGTCCCATATGGTCTAGCGGTTAGGATTCCTGGTTTTCACCCAGGTGGCCCGGGTTCAACTCCCGGTATGGGAATCACTCTTTAATTATCGTCATTTGGTCCAAACCGTCATTGACCTCATGTTGCTCTGAAGGCCAATTTATGCTTCTGGGTTAAATCATCGCCGTGGGTACATACGTATGAACCCGTCGATACGGTCCCTACGCCGTAGCCTGACTTGCGGCGACGCACATTTCTTGTCCGTGGCTTGATAGCGTTGCATTTCCCCCCCGACTCGTCTCGTCATACACTCTAAGGTAGGTCAGGTACGCTTCTTAAAGAGATAGTCCAGATGTTCTGAATTGTGTTCGTATACTTCTCCATAGTCCGTGTGTTAGCTACAGTAGATGGCGGTCGGCACAACAACAGTTTTTGGAGAAGCAGACAGGAGTACCGACACGGAAGCTAAGCAATGTATCTTTCCAGAGTTTGTTTTAACCCTCCTGTTGTCCTCCAGGTCAAATTTGTCCCATTTTCAAAAGGTTTCTATATCAGAAATTTGGGTTTCTATCAACCAAATACTTTCAAATAAAAACAAGGAACGTGGATGGTTCTATACAACGCTCTTTACAAGTGAAATAAATGATCAGTTCACTACTTTCATTGAATTTGGGTGTTTATTCAATTTTACAGCATTTAAAAAATAAAAAGGAAAAAAGAACGTCCCATATGGTCTAGCGGTTAGGATTCCTGGTTTTCACCCAGGTGGCCGGGGTTCAACTCCCGGTATGGGAAGCACTCTTTAACTGTGGCTCAGAGGTTCGTCCTTCATTGAGCAAGACCCTACAACTCATGTTGCTCCACCTGCACAAACACTGAACGCCGATTTATGCTTCTGGGTTAAATCGACGGCTTGAGTACGTACGTATAGGAACTCGTAGATACGGACCGTACGACTTGCACCTCTCAAAAAATGTAACTACACATCACTCGGCGGTAGCTTGGTAGCGTTGCATTTCCCCCCCGACTCGTCTCCTGCCACGGAGACGTTTATGCTCAACGCATCGTTCGTTGCAGTATTTTCCCAAACACCAGGGGGCGTACAAACAAAATAATCTTTCAATAAGCCAGAACTTTGTAGTAGAGTACTAGTAGTACAGTAAAGGAAAGCAGGATGCCTGACAACAGCCAATGGTGTATGTCCCATATGGTCTACCGGTTAGGATTTGTGGTTTTTACTCAGGCAGCCTGGGTTCGACTCCCGGTTTGGGAAGCTTGTTCTACCGTTCTTTCTAATTGGACTCCTTCAATCCCTGGTTTGCATGTCAAAGTGGCAATTTTGAACGTAAAAGTCGCTGTTTTAACCCTTGTGTTGTCTTCCCGGTCGACCGTGCAACTTTTAGTGTTTCTGTCAATATTTGTCTGCGCTTTTTTGACGTATTTCTTTAAGCTTTTCCAACATTTTTGTCACTTTATTTTGATGTTTTTGTCAATTTATTTCGGTGCTTTTTTTACACTTTTTTTCCTACATTTTTCAACGTCCGATTATCAATTTTTCTTTACATGCTATAAAATTGAATGAAACAGCCAAATCCTGTGAAAGTAGTGAACTGATCATTTATTTCCCTTGTGAAGACGCCACAATCTTCTGAACATAGTCATACTGAGAAACACAGAGAGTTGTGTGGAGCTGATAGTCTTAATTAGCTTTGTAGCAACTCATTTGGCTGAGTGGGTTGAATGTAACTGACGTTCATTAATATCAAAAAGTTACGCACTAACGCTTTAAATCTCAATAAAACAAAATTATCACGAAACTACTTTTTTTCTGAAGTGTCTTTGAATGAATCTGATTTTAATTTTTAATTTAAACTGTGGCATGTGTCCCATATGGTCTAGCGGTTAGGATTCCTGGTTTTCACCCAGGTGGCCCGGGTTCAACTCCCGGTATGGGAATCACTCTTTAATTATCGTCATTTGGTCCAAACCGTCATTGACCTCATGTTGCTCTGAAGGCCAATTTATGCTTCTGGGTTAAATCATCGCCGTGGGTACATACGTAGGAACCCGTCGATACGGTCCCTACGCCGTAGCCTGACTTGCGGCGACGCACATTTCTTGTCCGTGGCTTGATAGCGTTGCATTTCCCCCCCAACTCGTCTCGTCATACACTCTAAGGTAGGTCAGGTACGCTTCTTAAAGAGATAGTCCAGATGTTCTGAATTGTGTTCGTATACTTCTCCATAGTCCGTGTGTTAGCTACAATAGATGGCGGTCGGCACAACAACAGTTTTTGGAGAAGCAGACAGGAGTACCGACACGGAAGCTAAGCAATGTATCTTTATTTTACTTTTATTATCAAAAAGTTACGCATTAAAGCTTTAAATCTCAATAAAATGAAATTGTCATAAAACTACTTGAACTACTTTTTTTTGAAGCGTGTTTGAACAAATCTGATTTTCATTTTTAATGAAAACTGTGGCATGTGTCCCATATGGTCTAGCGGTTAGGATTCCTGGTTTTCACCCAGGTGGCCCGGGTTCAACTCCTGGTATGGGAATCACTCTTTAACGGTGGCTCAGAGGGTCGTCCTTCATTGAGCAAAACCCTAAAACTCATGTTGCTCCACCTGCATAAACGCTGAACGCCAATTTATACTTCTGGGTTAAAACGACGGCTTGAGTACGTACGTATAGGAACTCGTAGATACGGACCGTACGACTTGCACCTCTCCAAAAATGTAACTACACATCACTCGGCTGTGGCTTGTTAGGGTTGCATTTCCCCCCCGACTCGTCTCCTGCCACGGAGACGTTTATGCTCAACGCATCGTTCGTTGCAGTATTTTCAGAAACACCAGGGGGCGTACAAACAAAATAATCTTTCAATAAGCCAGAACTTTGTAGTAGAGTACTAGTAGTACAGTAAAGGAAAGCAGGATGCCTGACAACAGCCAATGGTGTATGTCCCATATGGTCTACCGGTTAGGATTTGTGGTTTTTACTCAGGCAGCCTGGGTTCGACTCCCGGTTTGGGAAGCTTGTTCTACCGTTCTTTCTAATTGGACTCCTTCAATCCCTGGTTTGCATGTCAAAGTGGCAATTTTGAACGTAAAAGTCGCTGTTTTAACCCTTGTGTTGTCTTCCCGGTCGACCGTGCAACTTTTAGTTTTTCTGTGTCAAAATGTACAAAAAAATTCCAACGTTTTGGTTGTCTTTTTCGACACTTTTTTCGAAGTTTCTGTCAATATTTGTCTGCGCTTTTTTGACGTATTTCTTTAAGCTTTTCCCACATTTTTGTCACTTTATTTTGATGTTTTTGTCAATTTATTTCGGTGCTTTTTTTACACTTTTTTTCCTACATTTTTCAACGTCCCATTATCAATTTTTCTTTACATGTTTTAAAATTGAATAAAACAGCCAAATCCTGTGAAAGTAGTGAACTGATCATTTATTTCCCTTGTGAAGAGCGTTGTCTGGAACATCCACGTTATTTTAATTTAAAATTTGGTTGAAAGAAACAAACATTTCTGATATTGAAACTTTTTGAAAACGGGTCAAATTTGACTCGATGACAACAGGAGGATTAAAGTCTTCTTAAAGATCGTGAAACAGTCGCAGTTTGGTTTGGTTCAGGACCCGAAAATACTGAGATACGTGTAGAAAAAGATCCTAAATTACAAAAATGTGCCGTTATATTTGCTGAGCATTTTCCATCGTAATATCTTAACCAGAGAACGTAATGGCCACGGGCGTCAGTGTGGTTTGAAATGTGCTGGGGACAGACATAACTTTTTTAATGTAAAAGTTGCAGTTGTCTCGCAAGTCTTAATGAAACAGTCTCAGTTTGGTTAGCTTTAGGCATAGCTTAGCGTTTTTCAGTCTCCTAAAGGTGCATAACTCTAGGGTTAAAAAAACATGACGGACTCTTCAGAAGAGGTCATTATCTTCACTCGAGTTTCTGCGCCGGAAAGTCACCGGAAGCCACAATCTTCTGAACATAGTCATACTGAGAAACACAGAGAGAGTTGTGTGGAGCTGATAGTCTTAATTAGCTTTGTAGCAACTCATTTGGCTGAGTGGGTTGAATGTAACGGACGTTCTTTAATATAAAAAAGTTACGCACTAACGCTTTAAATCTCAATAAAATGAAATTGTCACGAAACTACTTTTTTTTCTGAAGCGTCTTTGAACAAATCTGATTTTAATTTTTAATTTAAACAGTTTTATGTGTCCCATATGGTCTAGCGGTTAGGATTCCTGGTTTTCACCCAGGTGGCCCGGGTTCAACTCCCGGTATGGGAAGCACTCTTTAACGGTGGCTCAGAGGGTCGTCCTTCATTGAGCAAAACCCTAAAACTCATGTTGCTCCACCTGCACAAACGCTGAACGCCAATTTATACTTCTGGGTTGAAACGACGGCTTGAGTACGTACGTATAGGAACTCGTAGATACGGACCGTACGACTTGCACCTCTCCAAAAATGTAACTACACATCACTCGGCTGTGGCTTGTTATGGTTGCATTTCCCCCCCGACTCGTCTCCTGCCACGGAGACGTTTATGCTCAACGCATCGTTCGTTGCAGTATTTTCCGAAACACCAGGGGGCGTACAAACAAAATAATCTTTCAGTAAGCCAGAACTTTGTAGTAGAGTACTAGTAGTACAGTAAAGGAAAGCAGGATGCATGGCAACAGACCATGGTGTATGTCCCATATGGTCTACCGGTTATGATTTGTGGTTTTCACCCAGGTGGCCCGGGTTCAACTCCCGGTATGGGAATCACTCTTCAATTATTGTCATTTGGTCCAAACCGTCATTGAGCGAGACCTCATGTTGCTCCACCTGCACAAATGCTGAAGGCCAATTTATGCTTCTGGGTTAAATCATCGCCGTGGGTACATACGTAGGAACCCGTCGATACGGTCCCTATGCCGTAGCCTGACTTGCGGCGACGCACATTTCTCGGCCGTGGCTTGGTAGCGTTGCATTCCCCCCCGACTCGTCTCGTCGTACACTCTAAGGTAGGTCAGGTACGCTTCTTAAAGGGATAGTCCGGATGTTCTGAATTGTGTTCGTATACTTCTCCATAGTCCGTGTGTTAGCTACAGTAGATGGCGATCGGCACGACGATTTTTGGAGAAGCAGACAGGAGTACCGACACGGAAGCTAAGCAATGTGTCTTTCCAGAGTTTGTTTTAATCCTCCTGTTGTCCTCCAGGTCAAATTTGTCCCATTTTCAAAAGGTTTCTATATCAGAAATTTGGGTTTCTATCAACCAAATACTTTCAAACAAAAACAAGGCACGTGGATGGTTCTATACAACGCTCTTTACAAGTGAAATAAATGATCAGTTCACTACTTTCATTGAATTTGGGTGTTTATTCAATTTTACAGCATTTAAAAAATAAAATGAAAAAAGAACGTTGAAAAAAGCAGCTCAAACTTCAAAAGCTCAGACAAAAAAACGACAAAAATATCGGGAAAAGCCACAAGAATGTAACTACACATCGCGGCGACGCGCGTCGTTCGGCCGTAGCTTGGTAGCGTTGCATTTCCCCTGACTCGTCTCCTGCCACGGAGGCGTTTATGCTCAATGCATCATTCGTTGCAGTATTTTCCGAAACACCAGGGGGTCTTCCGTGATCTTGCACCACCCCCACCCCTCCTCCACACAGCTGCTAGTAGCCAAGGAGGACACGGAGGATTAAAAAAACATGACGGACGCTTCAGAAGAGGTAACTATCTTCACTTGAGTTTCTGCGCGGGAAAGTCGCCGGACGCCACAATCTTCTGAACACAGTCATACTGAGAAACACAGAGAGAGTTGTGTGGAGCTGATAGTCTTCATTAGCTTTGTAGCAACTCATTTGGAAACGGCTTGAATGTAACGGACGTTCATTGTTATCAAAAAGTTACGCACTAAAGCTTTCAATCTCAATAAAATGAAATTGTCATAAAACTACTTGAACTACTTTTTTCTGAAGCGTGTTTGAACAAATCTGATTTTCATTTTTAATGAAAACTGTTTTATGTGTCCCTTATGGTCTAGTGGTTAGGATTCCTGGTTTTCACCCAGGCGGCCCAGGTTCAACTCCCGGTATGGGAAGCACTCTTTAACGGTGGCTCAGAGGGTTGTCCTTCATTGAGCAAGACCCTACAACTCATGTTGCTCCACCTGCACAAACGCTGAACGCCAATTTATGCTTCTGGGTTAAATCGACGGCTTGAGTACGTACGTATAGGAACTCGTAGATACGGACCGTACGACTTGCACCTCTCAAAAAATGTAACTACACATCACTCGGCCGTAGCTTGGTAGCGTTGCATTTCCCCCCCGACTCGTCTCCTGCCACGGAGACGTTTATGCTCAACGCATCGTATTGCATATATGCAGTATTTCCCCAAACACCAGGGGGCGTACAAACAAAATAATCTTTCAATAAGCCAGAACTTTCTAGTAGAGTACTAGTAGTACAGTAAAGGAAAGCAGGATGCCTGACAACAGCCCATGGTGTATGTCCCATATGGTCTACTGGTTAGGATTTGTGGTTTTTACTCAGGCAGCCTGGGTTCGACTCCCGGTTTGGGAAGCTTGTTCTACCGTTCTTTCTAATTGGACTCCTTCAATCCCTGGTTTGCATGTCAAAGTGGTAATTTTGAACGTAAAAGTCGCTGTTTTAACCCTTGTGTTGTCTTCCCGGTCGACCGTGCAACTTTTAGTTTTTCTGTGTCAAAATGTACAAAAAAATTCCAACGTTTTGGTTGTCTTTTTCGACACTTTTTTCGAAGTTTCTGTCAATATTTGTCTGCGCTTTTTTGACGTATTTCTTTAAGCTTTTCCCACATTTTTGTCACTTTATTTTGATGTTTTTGTCAATTTATTTCGGTGCTTTTTTTACACTTTTTTTCCTACATTTTTCAACGTCCGATTATTCATTTTCTTTACATGTTATGAAATTGAATAAAACAGCCAAATCCTGTGAAAGTAGTGAACTGATCATTTATTTCCCTTGTGAAGAGCGTTGTCTGGAACATCCACGTTATTTTAATTTAAAATTTGGTTGAAAGAAACAAACATTTCTGATATTGAAACTTTTTGAAAACGGGTCAAATTTGACTCGATGACAACAGGAGGATTAAAGTCTTCTTAAAGATCGTGAAACAGTCGCAGTTTGGTTTGGTTCAGGACCCGAAAATATTGAGTTATGTGTAGAAAAAGATCCTAAATTACAAAAATGTGCCATTATATTTGCTGAGCATTTTCCGTCGTAATATCTTAACCAGAGAACGTAATGGCCACGGGCGTCAGTGTGGTTTGAAATGTGCTGGGGACAGACATAACTTTTTTAATGTAAAAGTTGCAGTTGTCTCGCAAGTCTTAATGAAACAGTCTCAGTTTGGTTAGCTTTAGGCATAGCTTAGCGTTTTTCAGTCTCCTAAAGGTGCATAACTCTAGGGTTAAAAAAACATGATGGACTCTTCAGAAGAGGTAACTATCTTCACTCTTATGTGTCCCATATGGTCTAGCGGTTAGGATTCCTGGTTTTTTATTACAAAACTAAATATGCCGTTATATTTGCTGAGCATTTTCCGTCGTAATATCTTAACCAGAGAACGTAATGGCCACGGGCGTCAGTGTGGTTTGAAATGTGCTGGGGACAGACATAACCGTTTTTAATGTAAAAGTTGCAGTTGTCTCGCAAGACTTAATGAAACAGTCTCAGTTTGGTTAGCTTTAGGCATAGCTTAGCGTTTTTCAGTCTCCTAAAGGTGCATAACTCTATGGTTAAAAAAACCCTTGAATGTAACGGACGTTCATTAATATAAAAAAGTTACGCACTTAAATCTCAATAAAACAAAATTATCACGATTAAAAATAAAAAATTATCATTTTTTTTCTGAAGTGTCTTTGAACGAATCAGATTTTATTTTTTAATTTAAACTGTGGCATGTGTCCCATATGGTCTAGCGGTTAGGATTCCTGGTTTTCACCCAGATGGCCCGGGTTCAACTCCCGGTATGGGAATCACTCTTTAATTATTTTCATTTGGTCCAAACCGTCATTGAGCGAGACCTCATGTTGCTCCAAATGCTGAAGGCCAATTTATGCTTCTGGGTTAAATCATCGCCGTGGGTACATACGTAGGAACCCGTCGATACGGTCCCTATGCCGTAGCCTGACTTGCGGCGACACACATTTCTCGGCCGTGGCTTGATAGCTTTGCATTTCCCCCCCGACTCGTCTCGTCATACACTCTAAGGTAGGTCAGGTACGCTTCTTAAAGAGATAGTCCGGATGTTCTGAATTGTGTTCGTATACTTCTCCATAGTCCGTGTGTTAGCTACAGTAGATGGCGGTCGGCACAACAACGGTTTTTGGAGAAGCAGACAGGAGTACCGACACGGAAGCTAAGCAATGTATCTTTATTTTACTTTTATTATCAAAAAGTTACGCATTAAAGCTTTAAATCTCAATAAAATGAAATTGTCATAAAACTACTTGAACTACTTTTTTTTGAAGCGTCTTTGAACAAATCTGATTTTCATTTTTAATGAGAACTGTCTTATGTGTCCCATATGGTCTAGCGGTTAGGATTCCTGGTTTTCACCCAGGTGGCCCGGGTTCAACTCCCGGTATGGGAAGCACTCTTTAACGGTGGCTCAGAGGGTTGTCCTTCATTGAGCAAGACCCTACAACTCATGTTGCTCCACCTGCACAAACGCTGAACGCCGATTTATGCTTCTGGGTTAAATCGACGGCTTGAGTACGTACGTATAGGAACTCGTAGATACGGACCGTACGACTTGCACCTCTCCAAAAATGTAACTACACATCACTCGGCTGTGGCTTGTGCATTTCCCCCCCCGACTCGTCTCCTGCCACGGAGACGTTTATGCTCAACGCATCGTTCGTTGCAGTATTTTCACAAACACCAGGGGGCGTACAAACAAAATAATCTTTCAATAAACCAGAACTTTGTAGTAGAGTACTAGTAGTACAGTAAAGGAAAGCAGGATGCCTGACAACAGCCCATGGTGTATGTCCCATATGGTCTACTGGTTAGGATTTGTGGTTTTTACTCAGGCAGCCTGGGTTCGACTCCCGGTTTGGGAAGCTTGTTCTACCGTTCTTTCTAATTGGACTCCTTCAATCCCTGGTTTGCATGTCAAAGTGGCAATTTTGAACGTAAAAGTCGCTGTTTTAACCCTTGTGTTGTCTTCCCGGTCGACCGTGCAACTTTTAGTCTTTCTGTGTCAAAATGTACAAAAAAATTCCAACGTTTTGGTTGTCTTTTTCGACACTTTTTTCGAAGTTTCTGTCAATATTTGTCTGCGCTTTTTTGACGTATTTCTTTAAGCTTTTCCCACATTTTTGTCACTTTATTTTGATGTTTTTGTCAATTTATTTCGGTGCTTTTTTTACACTTTTTTTCCTACATTTTTCAACGTCCGATTATCAATTTTTCTTTACATGTTTTGAAATTGAATAAAACAGCCAAATCCTGTGAAAGTAGTGAACTGATCATTTATTTCCCTTGTGAAGAGCGTTGTCTGGAACATCCACGTTATTTTAATTTAAAATTTGGTTGAAAGAAACAAACATTTCTGATATTGAAACTTTTTGAAAACGGGTCAAATTTGACTCGATGACAACAGGAGGATTAAAGTCTTCTTAAAGATTGTGAAACAGTCGCAGTTTGGTTTGGTTCAGGACCCGAAAATACTGAGATACGTGTAGAAAAAGATCCTAAATTACAAAAATGTGCCGTTATATTTGCTGAGCATTTTCCATCGTAATATCTTAACCAGAGAACGTAATGGCCACGGGCGTCAGTGTGGTTTGAAATGTGCTGGGGACAGACATAACTTTTTTAATGTAAAAGTTGCAGTTGTCTCGCAAGTCTTAATGAAACAGTCTCAGTTTGGTTAGCTTTAGGCATAGCTTTGCGTTTTTCAGTCTCCTAAAGGTGCATAACTCTAGGGTTAAAAAAACATGACGGACTCTTCAGAAGAGGTCATTATCTTCACTCGAGTTTCTGCGCCGGAAAGTCACCGGAAGCCACAATCTTCTGAACATAGTCATACTGAGAAACACAGAGAGAGTTGTGTGGAGCTGATAGTCTTAATTAGCTTTGTAGCAACTCATTTGGCTGAGTGGGTTGAATGTAACTGACGTTCATTAATATCAAAAAGTTACGCACTAACGCTTTAAATCTCAATAAAACAAAATTATCACGAAACTACTTTTTTTTCTGAAGCGTCTTTGAACAAATCTGATTTTAATTTTTAATTTAAACTGTGGCATGTGTCCCATATGGTCTAGCGGTTAGGATTCCTGGTTTTCACCCAGGTGGCCCGGGTTCAACTCCCGGTATGGGAATCACTCTTCAATTATCGTCATTTGGTCCAAACCGTCATTGACCTCATGTTGCTCTGAAGGCCAATTTATGCTTCTGGGTTAAATCATCGCCGTGGGTACATACGTAGGAACCCGTCGATACGGTCCCTACGCCGTAGCCTGACTTGCGGCGACGCACATTTCTTGTCCGTGGCTTGATAGCGTTGCATTTCCCCCCCGACTCGTCTCGTCATACACTCTAAGGTAGGTCAGGTACGCTTCTTAAAGAGATAGTCCAGATGTTCTGAATTGTGTTCGTATACTTCTCCATAGTCCGTGTGTTAGCTACAGTAGATGGCGGTCGGCACAACAACAGTTTTTGGAGAAGCAGACAGGAGTACCGACACGGAAGCTAAGCAATGTATCTTTCCAGAGTTTGTTTTAACCCTCCTGTTGTCCTCCAGGTCAAATTTGTCCCATTTTCAAAAGGTTTCTATATCAGAAATTTGGGTTTCTATCAACCAAATACTTTCAAACAAAAACAAGGAACGTGGATGGTTCTATACAACGCTCTTTACAAGTGAAATAAATGATCAGTTCACTACTTTCATTGAATTTGGGTGTTTATTCAATTTTACAGCATTTAAAAAATAAAAAGGAAACAAGAACGTCCCATATGGTCTAGCGGTTAGGATTCCTGGTTTTCACCCAGGCGGCCCGGGTTCAACTCCCGGTATGGGAAGCACTCTTTAACGGTGGCTCAGAGGGTCGTCCTTCATTGAGCAAGACCCTACAACTCATGTTGCTCCACCTGCACAAACACTGAACGCCGATTTATGCTTCTGGGTTAAATCGACGGCTTGAGTACGTACGTATAGGAACTCGTAGATACGGACCGTACGACTTGCACCTCTCAAAAAATGTAACTACACATCACTCGGCGGTAGCTTGGTAGCGTTGCATTTCCCCCCCGACTCGTCTCCTGCCACGGAGACGTTTATGCTCAACGCATCGTTCGTTGCAGTATTTTCCCAAACACCAGGGGGCGTACAAACAAAATAATCTTTCAATAAGCCAGAACTTTGTAGTAGAGTACTAGTAGTACAGTAAAGGAAAGCAGGATGCCTGACAACAGCCAATGGTGTATGTCCCATATGGTCTACCGGTTAGGATTTGTGGTTTTTACTCAGGCAGCCTGGGTTCGACTCCCGGTTTGGGAAGCTTGTTCTACCGTTCTTTCTAATTGGACTCCTTCAATCCCTGGTTTGCATGTCAAAGTGGCAATTTTGAACGTAAAAGTCGCTGTTTTAACCCTTGTGTTGTCTTCCCGGTCGACCGTGCAACTTTTAGTGTTTCTGTCAATATTTGTCTGCGCTTTTTTGACGTATTTCTTTAAGCTTTTCCAACATTTTTGTCAGTTTATTTTGATGTTTTTGTCAATTTATTTCGGTGCTTTTTTTACACTTTTTTTCCTACATTTTTCAACGTCCGATTATCAATTTTTCTTTACATGCTATAAAATTGAATAAAACAGCCAAATCCTGTGAAAGTAGTGAACTGATCATTTATTTCCCTTGTGAAGACGCCACAATCTTCTGAACATAGTCATACTGAGAAACACAGAGAGTTGTGTGGAGCTGATAGTCTTAATTAGCTTTGTAGCAACTCATTTGGCTGAGTGGGTTGAATGTAACTGACGTTCATTAATATCAAAAAGTTACGCACTAAAGCTTTAAATCTCAATAAAACAAAATTATCACGAAACTACTTTTTTTTCTGAAGCGTCTTTGAATGAATCAGATTTTAATTTTTAATTTAAACTGTGGCATGTGTCCCATATGGTCTAGCGGTTAGGATTCCTGGTTTTCACCCAGGTGGCCCGGGTTCAACTCCCGGAATGGGAATCACTCTTTAACGGTGGCTCAGAGGGTCGTCCTTCATTGAGCAAAACCCTAAAACTTATGTTGCTCCACCTGCACAAACGCTGAACGCCAATTTATACTTCTGGGTTAAAACGACGGCTTGAGTACGTACGTATAGGAACTCGTAGATACGGACCGTACGACTTGCACCTCTCCAAAAATGTAACTACACATCACTCGGCTGTGGCTTGTTAGGGTTGCATTTCCCCCCCGACTCGTCTCCTGCCACGGAGACGTTTATGCTCAACGCATCGTTCGTTGCAGTATTTTCAGAAACACCAGGGGGCGTACAAACAAAATAATCTTTCAGTAAGCCAGAACTTTGTAGTAGAGTACTAGTAGTACAGTAAAGGAAAGCAGGATGCATGGCAACAGCCCATGGTGTATGTCCCATATGGTCTACCGGTTATGATTTGTGGTTTTCACCCAGGTGGCCCGGGTTCAACTCCCGGTATGGGAATCACTCTTCAATTATTGTCATTTGGTCCAAACCGTCATTGAGCGAGACCTCATGTTGCTCCACCTGCACAAATGCTGAAGGCCAATTTATGCTTCTGGGTTAAATCATCGCCGTGGGTACATACGTAGGAACCCGTCGATACGGTCCCTATGCCGTAGCCTGACTTGCGGCGACGCACATTTCTCGGCCGTGGCTTGGTAGCGTTGCATTCCCCCCCGACTCGTCTCGTCGTACACTCTAAGGTAGGTCAGGTACGCTTCTTAAAGGGATAGTCCGGATGTTCTGAATTGTGTTCGTATACTTCTCCATAGTCCGTGTGTTAGCTACAGTAGATGGTGATCGGCACGACGATTTTTGGAGAAGCAGACAGGAGTACCGACACGGAAGCTAAGCAATGTGTCTTTCCAGAGTTTGTTTTAATCCTCCTGTTGTCCTCCAGGTCAAATTTGTCCCATTTTCAAAAGGTTTCTATATCAGAAATTTGGGTTTCTATCAACCAAATACTTTCAAACAAAAACAAGGCACGTGGATGGTTCTATACAAAGCTCTTTACAAGTGAAATAAATGATCAGTTCACTACTTTCATTGAATTTGGGTGTTTATTCAATTTTACAGCATTTAAAAAATAAAATGAAAAAAGAACGTTGAAAAAAGCAGCTCAAACTTCAAAAGCTCAGACAAAAAAACGACAAAAATATCGGGAAAAGCCACAAGAATGTAACTACACATCGCGGCGACGCGCGTCGTTCGGCCGTAGCTTGGTAGCGTTGCATTTCCCCTGACTCGTCTCCTGCCACGGAGGCGTTAATGCTCAATGCATCATTCGTTGCAGTATTTTCCGAAACACCAGGGGGTCTTCCGTGATCTTGCACCACCCCCACCCCTCCTCCACACAGCTGCTAGTAGCCAAGGAGGACACGGAGGATTAAAAAAACATGACGGACGCTTCAGAAGAGGTAACTATCTTCACTCTTATGTGTCCCATATGGTCTAGCGGTTAGGATTCCTGGAACGTAATGGCCACGGGCGTCAGTGTGGTTTGAAATGTGCTGGGGACAGACATAACCGTTTTTAATGTAAAAGTTGCAGTTGTCTCGCAAGACTTAATGACTTAATTTTTCAGTCTCCTAAAGGGGCATAACTCTAGGGTTAAAAAAACCCTTGAATGTAACGGACGTTCATTAATATAAAAAAGTTACGCACTTAAATCTCAATAAAACAAAATTATCACGAAACTACTTTTTTTTCTGAAGCGTCTTTGAACGAATCAGATTTTATTTTTTAATTTAAACTGTGGCATGTGTCCCATATGGTCTAGCGGTTAGGATTCCTGGTTTTCACCCAGGTGGCCCGGGTTCAACTCCCGGTATGGGAATCACTCTTTAATTATTGTCATTTGGTCCAAACCGTCATTGAGCAAGACCTCATCTTGCTCCAAATGCTGAAGGCCAATTTATGCTTCTGGGTTAAATCATCGCCGTGGGTACATACGTAGGAACCCGTCGGGGTCTTCCGTGATCTTGCACCACCCCCACCCCTCCTCCACGCAGCTGCTAGTAGCCAAGGAGGACACGGAGGATTAAAAAAACATGACGGACTCTTCAGAAGAGGTCATTATCTTCACTTGAGTTTTTGCGCACGAAAGTCGCCGGACGCCACAATCTTCTGAACATAGTCATACTGAGAAACACAGAGAGAGTTGTGTGGAGCTGATAGTCTTCATTAGCTTTGTAGCAACTCATTTGGCAACGGCTTGAATGTAACGGACGTTCATTAATATCAAAAAGTTACGCATTAAAGCTTTAAATCTCAATAAAATGAAATTGTCATAAAACTACTTGAACTACTTTTTTCTGAAGCGTCTTTGAACAAATCTGATTTTCATTTTTAATGAGAACTGTCCTATGTGTCCCATATGGTCTAGCGGTTAGGATTCCTGGTTTTCACCCAGGCGGCCCGGGTTCAACTCCCGGTATGGGAAGCACTCTTTAACGGTGGCTCAGAGGGTCGTCCTTCATTGAGCAAGACCCTAAAACTCATGTTGCTCCACCTGCACAAACACTGAATGCCAATTTATGCTTCTGGGTTAAAACGACGGCTTGAGTACGTACGTATAGGAACTCGTAGATACGGACCGTACGACTTGCACCTCTCCAACAATGTAACTACACATCACTCGGCCGTAGCTTGGTAGCGTTGCATTTCCCCCCCGACTCGTCTCCTGCCACGGAGACGTTTATGCTCAACGCATCGTTCGTTGCAGTATTTTCCGAAACACCAGGGGGCGTATCAACCAAATACTTTCAAACAAAAACAAGAAACGTGGATGGTTCTATACAACGTTCTTTACAAGTGAAATAAATGATCAGTTCACTACTTTCATTGAATTTGGGTGTTTATTCAATTTTACAGCATTTAAAAAAGAAAAAATGAAAAAAGAACGTTGAAAAACGCAGCTCAAACTTCAAAAGCTCAGACAAAAAAACGACAAAAATATCGGGAAAAGCCACAAGAATGTCGACCAAAATGTTGAAATCATTTTTATATTTTGACCCAGAAAAACTAAAAGTTGCATGGTCGACGGGAAGACAACACATGGGTTAATCCTGTAATAGAATTTAATCACAATTGTAACTTCATTTCACAAGATCCATCTGGCAAAAAAACTATTAATACTCTTTTTTTGTTTGTTTTTTTTTGTCTGTAAAGGGGAAAAGTTGAGATGTATGGAAAGAAAATCAAGAAATGTGACAGCCAACACAACCACAAATGACTTCACCTCATGGTTCATCTAGACAGATAGACAGAAAGATAGACAGACAGACAGATAGATAGATAGATAGATAGATAGATAGATAGATAGATAGATAGATAGATAGATAGATAGATAGATAGATAGATAGATAGATAGATAGATAGATAGGTAGGTAGGTAGGTAGGTAGGTAGACAGACAGACAGACAGACAGACAGGTAGGTAGGTAGGTAGATAGGTAGGTAGGTAGGTAGGTAGGTAGATAGATAGATAGATAGATAGATAGATAGATAGATAGATAGATAGATAGATAGATAGATAGATAGATAGATAGATAGATAGGTAGGTAGGTAGGTAGACAGACAGAAAGAAAGACAGACAGACAGACAGGTAGGTAGGTAGGTAGGTAGACAGACAGACAGACAGACAGACAGACAGACAGACAGACAGACAGGTAGATAGACAGATAGATAGATAGATAGATAGATAGATAGATAGATAGATAGATAGATAGATAGATAGATAGATAGATAGATAGATAGATAGATAGATAGATGGATGCATGGATGGACAGACAGACAGACAGACAGATAGATAGATAGATAGATAGATAGATAGATAGATAGATAGATAGATAGATAGATAGATAGATAGATAGATAGATAGATAGATAGATAGATAGATACTTTATTCATCCCGAGGGAAATTTTAGGCATCCAGTAGGTTAGACAACCATAACACAACAAACACACAAACACACATATATCTCACACACATAAAAATCACTCACAGAAATGTAAAGAGTTAACACTTAGTGAAGTGATTACAAAGGTCTGGTATGGACTGACCATGTGATGCAATGACCAGGATAAGGTGCTCTATGGTAGAGTGTGTGCAGTGGTGGTAGAGCAAAAGAGAACAGTGCAACAGCTTATTATTTAATATTAACTATGACTATGAAAAGACAAGAATGTAAACATGATAGAATAAAATTGCTTGACAAACAAAAGAAATAATATACTTAAAAAACAATACATAACAGTGAATAATCTAACACTACATTTAAACAATCATATATATATATATATATATATATATATATATATATATATGTGTGTGTGTGTGTGTGTATCATTTTTGCTGTGAGCTGAAATGGGGCTGCAGCGGATCCAAACATGTGACGTAGAGGATGTTTTATTATCTCCTGTCACATCTAATGTCACAATGAACGGTTTTAGATCAGTTTGCCTCCACGCACTCCGACAATATCTGAATTAAAATCCACAACTAACGTCTATTTTCACTTTTTAAAATACTTTTAAAGTTGCTGAGACAGTCGGGCCTTAGAAAAACACGCTTTTTGTCTTTTCATTTACATTAGACTCTCTCTTCCAACGACGTACTTTGGGTTCAACATTGTGGGGGTTGAGATCTCCACTTTTGGGAAAAATGGAAATTTTAAGCTCATCAAACACTTCATTTTCTGCAATCTGGTGAATTTTTCTGCAACAATTTGTGTCTTTTCTGCAACAATTTGTGTCTTTTCTGCATCAATTTGTGTCTTTTCTGCAACAATTTGTGTCTTTTCTGCATCAATGTGTGTTTTTTCTGCATCAATTTGTGTCTTTTCTGCATCAATTTGTTTCTTTTCTGCAACAATTTGTGTCTTTTCTGCATCAATTTGTGTCTTTTCTGCAACAATTTGTGTCTTTTCTGCATCAATTTCTGTCTTTTCTGCATCAATTTGTGTCTTTTCTGCATCAATTTGTGTCTTTTCTGCAACAATTTCTGTCTTTTCTGCATCAATGTGTGTCTTTTCTGCATCAATTTATGGTGCAAATGTCGTTATTAATGTAAAGGAAATTATAATAGGGGTTATTTTTTTGGGGGGGGGGGGGTGCACTGGGCAGTTTTGATTATTAGGGGGGTTGTAAACCCTCCCACTCCCCCCCACCCCCTCCAACCCCCCCTGTAATTTACACCTATATGGTCACTTCTATTAAAGCTCATTAGAATGCACATAATTGACTGACTTTTCTCCCAACTAATCTATGAATATTTTCAAATCAACAGTCTGTCGTTACATTTTATGAATGCCTTTTTAAAAACTGACTGAAAAGTGACTCACACTAAGATATCATTTATCAAATGATAATATGCAAGTAATCCCCCCCCCCCCAAAAAAAAGAT